>CAUYQV010120914.1:0-13172 GCA_963574575.1 Galagoides demidoff
TATAGATTGAAAGTGAAAGCAAGTAAAGTAATATCTCATGCAAACAGCAACCAAAAGAGAGCAGGGGTGGTTATGTGACTATCAGGCAAAATATACCTAAATCAAACAGGTTAGAAGATACAAAGGACATTTTAGAACAATAAAAGGGTTAATAAGCCAAGAAGAGATAAAAACTATAAAAACACATGTCACAAATATCTGAGCTCCTAAATACGTATATGGAGCAAATATGGACAGAATTGAGGGAATAATAGAAAGGTCTACAATAACAAGGCATCTATACCCACCCCACTTTCAACAATGGATAGCACCTGTGGGCAGGAGATCAATAACAATCTAGGACTGAAACATGATAGGGCAGTTAGACCAAAACACATATACAGAACAGTCCAGCTAAAAATAGAAAAATACAATGATACCTTGTAGATATAGTAGGTTCAGTAGCAAGCCACCTTAATAAAGTGAATATTCTGAGAAAGCAAGTAAAACATGTTTTTCTGATGCATATAAAAGTTACTTTTAAACTATACTGCAGTCTTTTAAGCATGCAGTACATTAAGAATAAAAATCAATTAACATAATTCAAAAGTATTTTTTGGGGGGGCTAAAAAATGCTAGCAACCATCTGATGAGTCAGTGAGTCCTATCTTTTTGCTGGTAGAGGGTCTTCCCTCAATGAAAATGTTGGCTGACTGATTAGGGAGGTAGTGGCTGAAGGTTAGGGTGGCTGTGGCAAATATAAAATTAAAAAAATGAAGTTTGTCATATAGATGAACTCTTACTTTTACAAAAGATTTCTCTGTAGGATGCTGTTTTGTTTGAGAGCATTCATCCGCAGTAGAATTTCCTTCAGTACTGGATTCAATCTTCTCAAACCAGGCACTGTTTTATCAGCTGAGTTTATGTATTATTCTAAATTATTTATTGTCATTTCAACAATGCTCATAGCTACTTCACTGGGAGTAGATTTCATCTCAAAACACTGCTTTCTATGCTCATTGATAGGAAACAACTCTTCATTCATTCAAGTTTTATCAGGAGATTGGAGCAATTGAGCCACATCTTCGTGCTCTACTTCTAATTCTAGATCTCTTGTTATTTCCACCACATCTGCAGTTACTTCCTCACTGAAGCCTTGAACCCCTCTCATCCATGAGGGTTGGAACACTTTCTTTCAAACTCCAAATGCTAATATTTTGACCTCCTTCCATGAATGTTTTTAATGTTCATCTAGGAAGGGGAATCCTTTCCAAGAAGTTTTTGGTTTACTTTAAAGGAACCATCACAGGAATCACAATGTATGGAAACTATAGCCTTATGAAATACGTGTCTTTAGTAACAAATCTTGAAAGTCAAAACTACCCACTTGACGCATAGACTCTAGAATGGATGTTGTATTAGCAGGCATAAAACAACATTGATTTCCTTGTATATAACCATTAGAGCCCTTGAGTGACAAGGTACATTGTCAGTGAGTAATGATATTTTGAAAGAATCTTTTTAGGAGGGGCAAGAGGTCTCAATGGTGGGCTTATAATATTCAGTAAACCACACTGTAAACAGACGGTCTGTCATCCAGACTTTGTTTTTACATTCATAGAACATAAGCAGAATAGATTTAAAATAATTCTTAAAGGCCAAAGAATTTTGGGACAGTAAATGAGCATTGGCTTCAAATTAAAGTTACCCGTGATATGAGGTTCCTAAAAGAGTCAGATTATCCTTGGACGCTTTGAAGACAGGCACTGACCTTTCCTTTCCTCTCCACCTCTAAAAGTCCTAGTCCATCTTCTTCTCATACACATGTAGGGCTACTATATTGAAGATCTGTTGCTTAATCTAACCATCTTTATGTATAATCTTAGCTGAATCTTCTAGGTAACTTGTTGCAGCTTTTAGATCAGCATTTACTGTTTGACCTTGAACTTTTATGTTACAGAGATAGCTTCTTCTCTGAAACCTCATGAACAAACCTCTTTTCTTTGACAGTTTTCGAACCTCTCTCAACCTTCGCAAAATTAAAGAGAATTAGGACCTTGCTCTAGACTAGGTGATGGTTTGATTTATCCAGACCACTCAAACTGTCTTCATACCTTATTAGGCTGTTTTACTTTTTTGTGTGAACAGTGTTCACTGGAATAGCATTTCTAACTTCCTTCAAGAATTTTTCCTTTGCAGTCACCAGTTGGCTAACTGGTGCAAGAGACCTAGCCCTTTTGTTTGCAAAATGAACAGTGCCTACAGGTTCATTTGTACCAAGAGAACAGCTTGAATTGAACACCTACAGGCATTGTTCTCAGTCCAGAGATTAGGGAGAGACCAGAGACCTTTCTTTCACCCAAACACTTAGAGGCCATCACAGGGCGATTAACTATCCTGATTCCAATACGGTTGTGTCTCAAGGCATGGGGAGACCTTAGGAGAGGGAGAGAGAGACGGGAATAACCAGTTGGCAGAGCCATTAAAAAAGACACGTTTATCAATTAAGTTTGTCATCCTATATAAGCACAGTTTGTGGTACACCCTAAATAATACATTAGCAACCTCAAAGTTTGAAATATTGTGGGAATTACCAAATTGAGACATGAAATGGGCACAAGCTGTTGGAAAAATCGCACTGATACATTTGCTCTAGGCAGGGCGCCACAATTCTTAACTTTGCGATAAACACAATATCTGCAAAGTGCAATAAAGTGAAATGTAATAAAATGAGGTATGCCTGAATATATTTTTTCTGAAGCACACATTGCATATCCTTCAGGGTGGACCATCTGTTAGGCCACACAAAGAGTCTTAATAAATGTAAAAAGATGGAAACTATACAAGTATCTTTTCTGATTACAATGGAAGGAAACTAGAAATTTACAGCAGAAGGCAAGATGAAAGTCCACGAATGGCTAGAAATTAATTGAACAATGCCCTCACATCCAACCAATGGGCCAAAGAATAAATCACAAAGGAAATAAGAAAATGCCTTGAGACAAATCAAAATGAACACCCAACATAAAAATCTTTATGTATTCCACAAAGGCAATGCTGAGAGGGAAATTTATAGCTTAAGTGCTTGCATTGAAAAATAAAAATACTTCAAATAAATAAACTACATTTATGTGTTTAGAAACAAGAAAAAGAACAAATTAAACCAAAAGCTATATAAGGAAGGAAATAAGAAAGACCATAGTAGAGATAAATAAAGTAGAGAACAGAATATTAATAAACAAAATCTACAAAACCAATAGTTGGTTCTTTGAGATCAACAAAATGAACAAACCCTAAGAAAAAGAAAGAAAACGCAAATAAATTAAATCAGAAACAAATAAGGGAACATTACTACTGATCTACAGAAATAAAAAAAAAAAAAACATTTTAAGTACTTTGAAAACTTGCATGCCAACAAATTGGATAACCTAAATAAAATAAACAACTTTCTAGAAACACAGCTTAGCAAGACACAAAATCACAAAGCTGGAAAAAATTAACTAGGCCCACAACTAGTAAAGGCATTGAATTAGTAACCAAATACTTCCTGACAAAGAAAAATTCCAGGACCATATAGATTTCCTGGCGAATTTTGCAAGGCATGTAAATAAGTTTCCTTCTCACACTTCTCCAAGAAAATAAAGAGAAGGGAACATTTTGGAATTTATTTAGTGAGACCAGCACTACAATGATAACAAGGACACTATCAGAAATAAACAAATAAAGTCTTACAAAACAGTATCCCCAATAAATATTGATACAAAAAAATCCTCAAGTAAATACCGGCCAACCAAGTCCAATTGTATATTAAAAGAATTAAATGCCAAGCTCAAGTGGAATTTATTCTGCAAACACAAGAATAAATCAACATGCAAAAATCTATCAATATATTCAGCCCAAACTGGGAGGCCCAGGCGGGCAGATTGCTTGAGCTCACAAGTTTGAGAACAGCCTGAGCAAAAACAAGATCCCATCTCTACTAAAAATAGAAAAACTGAGGCAAGAAAATCACTTGAGCCCAAGTTGGAGGTTGCTGTGAACTATGACACTACAGTACTCTATCCAGAGCTACAGCTTGAGATTCTCTCTCTCTCTCTCCATTTATATATATATGGAGAGAGAGAGAGAATATATATATTTTATACAAAATATAAAATGTATATTATATATATATAAAAAATAAATAAATATATAAAAGCAGCTAAATTAATGTAATGAAGGGGGAAAAACATGACTATTTCATGCAGAAAAAGTATTCTACAAAATTTAACATTCTTTCATGATTAAAAAACACTCAATAGGCTAACTATAGTGGCTCACATCTTTTTGTACCTAGCAGCACTTTGGGAGGCCAAAAGAAGTGGATTGTTTGAGCTCAGGAGTTCAAGAGCAACCTGAGCAAGAGCAAGACCCTGCCTCTACTAAGAAGTAGAAAAAATTAGCCAGATCTTGTTGTGGGCACCTGTAGTCCCAGCTACTCAGGAAGCTGAGGCAAGAAGATTGCAGATAATGTTTTAAACTCATAGTTAATTCTCAGAACAATCTGTTTAGGGCAATGGCAGTAACTCCTAAACTAACCAATTAATAGAACTAAAACGGTTGTTTCTAAGAACATAGAACTGAGAGCAGCTATAGGGACCATAACTATCTATTGTCAATTAATCTATATTCTCATGGAACTATTAGACACTTTGCCACATTAATGAATCACTTTGATTCATATAAAATATGAAATACGTAATATTTTCTAGGCTATTTGCTACATGGTACAGATGAAAAATTAAAACACTGCAGAAGAGCTAAATTATTTCTTTTGGTCCATACAGCTTGCTAAGGCAAAACTAGAATTTGAAATCAAAACTTAGGAGACCTAATTCAGTATTTATTTTTCAAATGACACCACATGACTCAGACTTTTCATAATCTTAAAAATGCAAAACTATTTCTAATCCTTACCTCTATGAAAGGGGTTGAGAAGATTATGCCGTAAGTATTAGGCACTACTGAGACGGCTGTTGCTTCTACTACACAGGTTTTAAGAGACAGCCATTAATTTTCAATTAAAAACCTTGAAGATTATCCAAGTCTCAAGTTGGCTTTAAATGAAAATTTCAATCCATTCCAGGGTAATTAATTATTTTTAGTGAAAAAGCTTCAAAGTTGTGAAAATGTATTTTTTTTAATATTAGAAGTAAATAATCTGAACTTTTATGGAAGGTACATAATTAGCCTTCTAGACTGAAATAAGAATACCTAAACCTGGCATTATGCCAAGGAGGAAAAGCTGATGTTTTCGATATATTGTTCCAAATGTATATTAAATCAAAAATTAGCTTTACTTTACTTTTTGTTAATTACAATACAAAATTTTTGAAATTGATTGAAATGATATTTACATTTACATATGATCCACGGAAAACAATATACCCAAAACACAACTAATAAAGAGAGTTGTGTTAAAACACTCCTGAATAGGTATTTCTATTTTCAAGCCTTTATGTTTCAGTGTAAAAAGGCAACAAATATCTGTGTCTGTCAGCAATCACTAGATCTCAGGGGAATGGGCCCCCGGGCCTGGTTATGTTTAAGATCCCATCCATACCCCATTTTGTTAGCAAGAACATGAGCATCAATAATGAATCTGTAGTCTGACCACTTCTCAGGACGGTCACTGCACTTTATTCAATCTGCTAGGATTTTTCCTTGCCTCCCATATCTATGACAGCCAAATAGTCATTTAATCTGCTAACTTCTTGAATTGTACTGAATTGTGATTGTTTCCTGGTCATTGATAAAAGTTAATATATAGAAAAACTTAGTACGGGGTCTTATGTCAGGTTGTGAGGAAACAATGAAAGTAAATACCAATTGCATGGGCACATCAGAGAGCGATGATGAAGCAAGGCCTGGCTTCACAGTATGATGTCCCAGAGGTGCTGGGGTGGGAGAGGGTTACAAGCAGGGTGGGAGATGGTGGGCTGAGAGGTCAGAGAAGGCTGCCGCACAGCCTGCGAGGTGTTCAGGCCACGGTCAGCTTCATTCTACCACTCTTTGGTTTTCAATCAGGAAATGCATGGAGTCTCAAGACACGCATACTTGTTTGTGAGGGATATTACCACTAATGTTTCTGTTTGATTGTGCTTTTCAGTAAATTAGAGAAGATTCATTGTCTTCTTTCTTATGTTATTAATATCCATTTGCCTTTTGAGGAATAAAGAACTGGTATCTCAGCTGCTATGTTGAAAGTCATAAATGAAAATATGAAACACATGTATGATAAAATGGGCTTTGCTGAGTTTCCCCCAACCCTAATCCCATTTCTGACCGCTTCTGATAGAAGTAAATGCCTTCATTTGAGAGACTGGAACTTTTCCACCTCCCATTGTATCAGGAGTTTCTGATTGCAGGGCCTCACATGGCTACCACGGGAGTATTTGTACTGTATCTGCCTGGTCATGCTGATGTGTTCTCAGTCACAGTGATCAGCATAGGAATGACCATAGCTAACCCTGTCATGTACTGGTGTGTCCTGATGACAAGGAGGCTTTACCACGGGGTAAGAATGAGGACAATATTAGAAAAGGATCTGAGGGACGGAATAATGGGAATGAGGACAAGGAGGGAGAATAAAGGGAAGGAGGGAGAACATGAGAATATGACAGGTTTTGAGGTACGTTTAAAGAAAATATTATAATATAGCTTGGCATTATTTATCCCATAGATAATAATTGAACGGAATTGAATAATGTGATAACTTCCTTCTGGTTGCGGACCTTTGACCAAGACCTTTTCAGTGATTATATCATATGGCGATTTCAACAGAGTTAAAATGGAAGATTCTGTTACCCTCCTTAGTAAATAAAACTATTTAAATTGGGTAGTGAATAAAGATAATAGTGGTAAAGATACATACATTTCTGGTTGCTGTATAGTTTCAACAGAGAAACTGTATAGGAGGGATCATATTCACATCATTAAGCTTTGAGTCAACATCACACTACCTGGGACAAGGCTGAGAGTGAGTAAGGGCACCTGCACACAGGCAAGCTATCTATAGGTGTATCAGATTCGGAAATTAGTTTCCAAAACTGGTCTGCACGCAAAGACTTACAATTTCATCCTCAGCCAAGTGTTCATTCTTTCTTCTTTCCCTTACTCCCCATAACCAGGTCTTCCTCAAACCTTGCCTTTTGGACCATAAGCTGAACTGAATTTCCTTGAAATAAATACGTTTTGTAACAACAGATACAACCACTTCAAATCATTTTCTGTAAAACATCTTCAGAAGAGCCACCTTTTGCATTTTGAAAGCGAAGCACTATCAACCCAACAACTGTTCCTCTGAACTTTTTCATCTAGGTCTGAAGTTACCACAAGGATGATAAGTAGATGTTAATAGTTCGTTGACTCACAATCCATGTCTAAGGTAATTCACTGACATGATCCCAGTGAGAACAAAGAAAAAGCACATCCTTAAGAAAAATGGCCAAGTTCACCCTTTAGAGATCTGGGATCCAATGTTTTGAAGTTTAATATTCAATTCATCCCCATCAAACATTCAAAATTACTAAGGTCCACATTTCTATGACATAAATGCTGAGAATAAAATGATATTTAAAAACCCATATTAAATTGTTTTTTCAGATAAGAATGTAAAATACCTGGCTATTAGTTATAGCAACTCGGAAGTATTAAAACATTAATTTAAAAAAGCCAGCTAATCATCAAAGCACAAAGAGGTCTACTAGGCTAGTGATTCCCTTTTTTTTGAGACAGAGACTCTCTTGCCCAGGCTAGAGTACTGTGGCATCAGTCTAGCTCAGAGTAGTCTGAAACTCCTAGGTTTAGGTAATACTCCTGCCTCAGCCTTCTGAGTAGTTGGGAATACTGGCATTTACTACAATGCCTGCCTCATTTTCCTATCTTTATAGAGGATGGGGTCTCACTCCTACTCAGACTGGTCTGGAACTCCTGAGTTCAAGCAATCCTCCCACGTGGCCTCCCCAAGTACTAGGATTACAGGCATCAGCCACTGTGCTCACCCAGGCTAGTGATCCTTAAATAATTATCTGTATGTGCTACTGGTTTAATTGTTCTAATTGTTTAAACCCTACATAAACCAATTAAACCAGATGCTCTCAGCATGTGGTTTGAGTACTTGGGGTTTGGAAAAGTTGCCATGTGATTTTTAAATGCCCCATTAAAATCCTTGGTTTTTTTTTCATCAAAAAATGATATTCTCCCTGAGCAAGTAAGATGTAGCATACCAACAAAGGCTCCTTCAGGAGACAATCCCACCCTACCATCTGGGCACCATTATTATTGCTTAAAAAGTCTTCACCACCTGACATAGTTTGTTTCTTCACTAGTCTTACTGCTAGTGGTGAACAGAGAAAGCCAGGACACTGGTCGGAGCAGTATTTTTCACTATAGATAACTTGCTGATCATGTTTATCACAGCTCCTTCACGAAGAGAGAATACTTAGTACTTAAAAGACTTGTGAATGGGACCCATGCAGCAATCCACATTCAAAATAAAACTGTGTAGAAAAATAGCATTTTTCACAATTTCAAACAAATTTACTTCTGCAAGCCATATCGACCCAAACCAAATTTGTTGCTATCCTATCCCACATGGTTGCAAGTTTGACTGATGTGGAAATCTGCTTGGTGAGAATATTCTACCCTCTCTTTTAATTTTCATCGTTCATATTTATATATTTTGCTACTATACTGTTTTTTAGGAAAGTGATACTGTGAGGTTCACTTTCTCACAGTAATTAAAAATTCCCCACTATACATTAGTAAACTGCTACCAGCAGGGGTGTAATTTTCTGCTGATATTTCTAATCTACTTGAATTAGTTTTAATTTCTTGATCTTTTCTTATTTTCTGGCCTTGGTGAAATTACCTCAAATAATCTTCACAGTTCAGAGAACAGTAATATTTTTGAAGAGGTATTACACATGCATATGTCAGAGTCCATATGATTTTGTTAAAAATATTCTATCAAATGAGAGAAACAGATACAATTCAGAGGTAACAGATTTCAAGACACTTTTTCACTATTTATGCTAAAACTCATTGATTCCTAATCTGTCAGGAAATTTTACATTATTCTTCTCTCTGCACATTCAGGCGATTATAATATCTATAAATTATCAGAATTCTGAGTATAACAAATATGTATGGAAATTCATGCAATAATTATGTATCTACCTTTGTCTTGTGCTTTATCTCAAAAATTATATTCTAAATGCTTAGTTGTCATTGTCAAGTTTTGAATTGTGCTGCTGTACAGAAGACAGGAAAAATTTTAGATGAATGCTCAACTCATTAATTGCATGAGTGTCACATATAAAAAGTGATAACAAATAAATATATCACTGAACTCGGAAAGTGCAGAATGTTTATATGGGAAAGGAAGACAGTGAATCTGAGTGGTGATTGGTGTTCTACTTGTTAAACTGTGTACTAATCATAGCGGAAGTTATCAAGGATGGGTATCTCCAGTTTGGATTTATTCCTTAGAAGCCTGTCAGGGTAAGACAGAGGTTTCTGCATGCTTTTCAGTTTCTCATTTCAGGCTCCAACATTCTCTCTTCTGCCGGCTAGTCTATTCTTAAGACTTTTCATTGTATTTTGCATTTCCTTTAAATGAATTTTTCATTTCCAGAAGTCCTATCTGTTTTTTCTTTAATATACATATCTCTTTATTGAATTTTTCATTCATTTTCTAAATTATTATTATTGATTTCATTGAGTTGGTTTTCATTATATCTTCAATTTTGTTGAGCTTTTTTACAATCTATATCTGGATTTTTTTTATCTGTCATTTTAATATTTTCTCTCTTTTTTTTTTTGGTATCTATTGCTAGAGAGCTGGTGTTCTCTTTTTTTGGGGGGGGCTCCTTTTGCTTTGATTTTTAATACTTCTAAAATTTTGTCATGGATTCCTCTCATTGATAGCAGCTGTTGCTTCTTGTTTTTGGCCTTTGTTTTGTCTAGATGTGGTTTCCTCCCCCTCACTCACATAGGTGTATTTGCAACATATGTTGGGTAAGAACATTTGGCTTTGTCTGCAGGTGCTTTGATGGCAATCTAGGTCCTAGATGCCTCTTAGTGTGGTGGTTTTCTTAGTTGTTAGTGGCTGTAGCAGTGCTGTGTTAAGTGTCTCTCTTCGATGAGAGAGGATAAAAGTCTTGGAAATCGTTTCCCTTCCCCAGCTTCACAGTCTTTGCAGCGTGAATTATGATAGATTCACTTTTGGAAGAAGTTTGGCATTATCTTCTAAATGTGCGCAAATATGTATCACATGATCCAGTATATGCCCAACTGAAATATATGCACAGATGCCCAAAAGACATGTACAAGAATATTGACAGGAGATGAATGAATGTAACAATGTTCAGTTTTATTTGCAATAAAAACAGAAAATTTAGAATAAATGTCCATCTATCCTAACATGGGTATATGGTATAGTAGTTTTCTTTTATAAGTGGTTTTACTTTTTGCAGTTCTAGTTACCTATGGTATAGTAGTATGGTATGATATATTACAAGAAATATATATGTATTTTATTGTTTGGGATTCATTGAGGGTACAAATAATCAGGTTACACTGCTTGCATTTGTTAGATAAAGTCCTTCTTGTAATTGTGTCCTTCCCCAAGAGGTGTGCCATATACCATGTCACTCCATCCCACTCCCTCCTCCCCTCTCCCACTTGCTCATTCCCCAACTTGTCTCCCCCTGTATTCGCTCATCTACTGACTTTATATTAGAATGTTGTATATTGGATTCTTGCTTCTCCACTCTTGTGATGCTTTACTAAGAGGAATGTGTTCCACCTCCATAGAGGTTAATAAAAGATGTAAAGTCTCCATCTTTTTTAGTGGCTGGATAGTATTCCATGGAATACATATGGGACTGCAAACTAATACAACCTTTTTGGAAGGAAGTATGGAGAATCCTCAAAGGACTCAAATTAGACCTAATGCAATCACATTACTGGGCATCTACTCAGAAGAAAAAAATCCTTTTATCTTTAGGACATTTGCTCTAGACTATTTACTGCAGCTCAGTTATAATCACCAAAAATGTGGAAACAGTCTAAATGCCCATCAACCCAGGAATGGATTTACATTCTGTGGTACAAGTACAAGAAATATTGAAAAAGAATGAGAGACCACAGTCACTAACTTCTATTGTGATATATTATTATAATTTTTCTATTACATTGTTAAATATTGTTGTTAATCTCTTACTGTACTTAATCTATAAATTAAACTTTATCCTAGGTATGCACACTCATGTATTGGGAAATACATGGCATATATTAGGGTCTACATAGGGTTGGTCCTCTCCATGGATTCAGGTATCCACTGGGTGTCCTGGAATGTATCTTTCATCTTTGCAGATAAGGGATGACAACTGTACATTCACATAATATACTTTTGTATTTCAAAGTACACTTCAGGGAAAATAACTGAATAGCTGTATAGAATGAATGCTTGTGAGTGAATTACACAAACATTGCTAAGCAAAGGAGTCAGACATACAAAAAAAAAAAACTCCCATGTGCATGATTTGCTTATATAAAGTTCAGAAGCGAGAACAACTAAATTGGAATATTAGGAGTCACGGCAGTGTCTAACTTTAGAGAAATCGGAAAAGGTTGCGTGATAGAGATGGATATCAAAGATGGTTTTTGAGTGCTGGCAACATTGTGTCTGTTGGCTTACGTGGTGGAGACACAGGCATTCACTGTGTAAAAATTCACTGAGATACATGTTTATTGGTACTTTTCTTCATGTATGTAATAATTAAATAAAACATTGAAGATTAGAAAGTACATACAAGGCAAATACTAAACATGTATCATTTTCTTAAGATGAGGAATATACAGAGGGTTCCTAAAAATGTATATACATTTAATGAAAGGGAAAGCTGTACGAAAATTGTAATATTCGATAAACACTGTGCTCAGAGTGGTTAATCAGCGTCCAGAGACATTAAATTACAGTGTCATACAAGCAAGAGGACATCACTTAAAATGTATATACATTTTTGGCACCCCTGATACACATTAAGGCAAATGTAGTGATTAAACAGAAAGAGGGAACACATGCCTTCATATACGTAATGTTTGAAAGGCTTATTATATCTCTAAGTAGAACTGGTGAAAAGTCAGCAAGTAGGAGTCTGGCACTCGTGGCACAGGCTAGGCAGGGGCTGCAAAGTTGGGAGTCATCAGCCCTATATAGAAAGTGTCCACACAGCCATAGACACAGAGGAGACCAGGTTTGTGGAGACTGTGTCAGGGTAAAACAGACATTTAGTGGTGGAGCCTGTGGAGCACTGGCTGTTGAAGAAGGAACAGGCGAATGTGGTGTGACTATCTAACCTCCACATTCTCCAGCAGATAGTGTGTAGCCTTGATGGTGCTTTTGTTATCATTGCCACTTAGGCAACTTTTAATGCTTTTTTTTTTTGATATCTGTATTTGAAAGGCAATTTGCTGTGCCTACTTCTAGTGTCTGCTGTGCTGAGACTGAGCTTGCTCCTATCGTCACTCTCAATCAACAGGATGCCAGGAGAATACACTGTTAGTAGAATCTTCCTATCTCTTTGCTTTGCTGATGCTTTAATCTCTGGACCTAAAGCTACTCAGAAGCCACATTCCATAGTCGGTACTACCCTTCCCACGTACCCCAGAGGGATTTTCTGTCCTGGTTATTTTGTCTTAAAAGGGAATTATAAATGTTGGGTTGGGTGGCTGCAGGTAGGATAGTGGGCATTTGGATTTGGACTGATATTAAGTCTCCACGTCATATGGCAGAGGCATGAAGTGACTTCTTATCTGGTTCTAGTCATCTTTGATTTTATGAAGGGACTAGGTGGATACATGTATCTCCTTAGCCAGGTTCCCTGGCATTACATTTAATACAATTCCTTCTGGATACTGAATCAAACTATTTTGTAAATGCTTTAAACTTTTGATATTTAACTTTATTCTTACTCATGCTTATTCATGCTAACTTATTCATTCCTATTCATTGCTTCTGAAATGCTATTTCATAGGCTCTACCTTGAAACTGTGCTGGATTTCAGTCCTGCCATCATACAGGCCTTGGCAAACACAGGCCTTTTGCTTGCCTAACATCTGGCTCTGCAAGTGGAAAAAGAGTTAGC
>CAUYQV010120915.1:0-55555 GCA_963574575.1 Galagoides demidoff
TGTGGTCCCAGCTACTTGGGAGGCAGAGGCAGGAGATTCGCTTGAGCCCAGGAGTTGGAGGTTGCTATGAGCTGTGATGCCATGGCACTCTACCCAGGGGGATAGCTTGAGGCTCCGTCTCAAAAAAAAAAAAAAAAAAAAGAAAAATGTTAAATTTATGACTAATCTTCCCTGGAAGAATAGTGAAATCATTGATGCCTTATAAAAAGCTTACAGGGACAATGCCTCAAAGAAATCAGCAGTTTACAAATGGATAACTCATTTAAGAAGGGATGAGACAATGTTAAAAAACGAAGTCTGCAGGGGAGGACCATTCACATTGATTTGAGGGAAAAATTAATCTTACTCAGGTCATAGTTGAGAAAGATGGAAGATTAACAGCACAAAAAGTAGCTAACGCGATAGACATCTCATTTGGGTCAGCTTACCAATTCTGAGTGAGAAATTAAAGTTGCACAAACTTTGTATTTGGTGAGTGCTAAAACTGTTGTGCCTGGGTCAGCTGCAGACAAGAGCAGTGATGTCAAAGGAAACTTTAAACAAATTTGATCAAGATAAAGTATTTCTTTTAATAATTATAATAGGAGATACAACTTGGCTTTACCAGCATGATCCTGAAGATAGAGCACATTCAAAACAATGGCTACCCAGAGATGAGAGTGGTCCAATCAAAGCAAACCTAGACTGGTCAAGAGGATTGTCATGGCAACAGTTTTGTTTCGATGCTAAAGGGATTTTCCTATTAACTTTTTGGAGAACAAAAGAATGGTAGCATTTGCTATGAGTGTTTCAAGAAAGTTAGCCAAACAGTAGCCCAAAAGCTTCACTAGAAAGTCCTTCTCTATTATAACACTCCTGCGCTTTCCTCTCATTAAACAAGGGCAATTTGTGAGTTTTCATGGGAAATCGTTTGGTACTCCCCTTACGGTCCTGATTTGCCTCCTCCTGACTTCTTTTTGTTTCCTAATCTTAATAAACTTTTAAAGAGCATCCATTTTTATTCAGTTAATAATGTAAAAAAAAAAATAAAAGACGGTTTTGACATGGTTAAATTCCTAGGACCCTCAGTTCTTTAGGGATAGACTAAACGGCTGCTATTGTCACTTACAAAAGTGGCTTGAACTTGATAGAGATTGTATTAAGAAGTTTATACTTTTATATTTTAATTTCTATTTTCCATGAACATTTTGAAGTCCACTGCATCTTTTAAGTGTTGAAAGTAAAAATGAACTTAAAATTTTAAGACCTAAACTATCAATCAGGACTGGGGGACGAAAGTCATATTTGACAAAGACTAAATTCTCTAACAGATTTCTGAAGGAAAAAAACAAAACCACTCTGCTAAACATAAATCCTTCTCTATGGAGACTCTTGCTATTTGCCATCTCAAACTCAGGAATGAAATAGTTTTGCATAACAAGAGATATTTTTCGATCTCAGTATCCAAACTCATTACCTAAACCTAGGAGCCAAAAAGTTCAGATGGTGAAGAAAACTTATACTAAAGGAGGGCATAAATTAATTCCATAAAGAAAGAAGTGAGACTATAAAGAAGGAATGGTGAGCAAGGAAATTGACAAACATGGGAAAATATAACTTCCTATTGATTATTTTTAAGCAATTATTCTTTTTGAAGGCATATAAGAAAGTGAAAATAAAATACATACTGATGAACATGTAAAGTAGGATCAGTGATCAGAATGAAAAATTCAAGGTTGGGCAATGAGCGGGAGAAGATTAGGAATATCAATTGCAGGGGACACTGCTGACACCCTGTTCACATCCTCTGCCCGCTCAAGTGGCTGTGGTAGACAGTTTTCTACAAAGCTCACAGTTCCTGCCCAAGCACGTGTCTCTCTTCTGTGTCTAATGCCTTTGTCCTGAACCAAGGAAACTTGCTCTGCCTTAAACTGGCCCAGTCCGGAAGTTTGGAGAAGTTAACACCCAGGGATGACTTTCAATCTGATGGAAGAGGCAGCAGATCAATGCCCTGACCCCTTATCCCATGGCGGGAAAATTATCAGGCACATTCACTAAATCACCCAGAGAGTTTCAGCCCAAGTTGTCCACACAGTAACCTGCTTGCGGGTATTCCCTAGATGGTCTTCTCCCTTCCTTGTCTCCCTTTCCCATGCCTGCAATTGTGTTTCCTAATTTTATTCCCCAAATACCTGTACCCAAGTTCTTGTCTCAAGGGCAGCTTTTGGAAGAATTCAAATAAGATACTAATTAGCTTTAGAATGTAAGTAAAGTGTGCGTACTACAATATTAAGAGCAATCACTAAAATGATACAAAATTGAATGTGAATATTCCATGTTTTAAGTGTAAAGAACAAAGGGAAATAAATCTTAATCAAGTCAATAAAGATAGGAAAGGAGTGGGGAAATGATGGAGAAAAACTTAAGAAAAAAGTCAATATCCTATTTTATAGAATCTAACATGTTTAAGATGACATCAGTTACCAAATACATCTAACTTTTTTATGGTACTAAAAATTACGAAAGCTGCTAATTACATGAATTATAAGAAACATTCTGATTTCAATAAATTATTGTTGGCTATCGTCAATCTATAGAACTGCTAAATATTAGATCTCATTCATTCTAACTATATTTTTGCACTCGTTAATCATCTTTATTTATCCTGCCCTCTTTGCTTACCCTTCCCAACCTCTGGTAACCATTGTTCTACTATCTCCATGAGTTCAATTGAAAAAATTTTTAGCTCCCACTTATGAATGAAAAAAATGTGACATGTATCTTTCTGTGCCTAGCTTATTTCAATTAACATAGTATCCTCCAGTTTCATCCATGTTATTACAAATTACAGGATTTCATTTCTTATTATGGCCTAATATTCCATTTTGTGTGTATATTTATATCTAATATCATACATATATATACCGTATATTTTAAAATAACTCAAAGAGTGAAATTGGAATGTTCCTAACCCCCCAAAATGACAAATGCTTGAAGTAATACTCTAATTACCTTGATTTGATCATTGTACATTGCATACCTGTATCAAAACATATGTATCCCATAAATATATGTAACTCTCATGTACCCATGATTCAAGATAAAAATTTTTAAAGTATTCTAACTTCAAAGATATTAAAATGTGAGGAAAGTTTATGTCTTTTATTTGAAATGTGGTAGCACAAATTCAGTAATCATAATCAATATAAAAAGCTAAGTCACTTAAAAGATAAGATTATCTAATTGGATATGTTAAAAATTAGCACTGTACTATTCATCAGAGATATACTTAGCACATAAAGGACAAAGGTCACACATAAAAGAATGGGAAAAAAAATGCCAGGCAAATATTAACCAAAACAAAGCTTGTGTAGTTATTTCAAAATGAGACAAAGAATTTATATCTCAAAATGCTTTTTTGCTTTAAGGAGGGTTACTTCAGAATGGTGAAATTTCAATTTGTTAAAAGGATATGACTTTCCTAAATATTATACACATAAAAAAGCCTCAAAATATACAAAGCAAGCTATTGAGAGAACTATAAGAAAAATATCTAATCCAAGACATTCTAGTTCTGACAGATTAAATGAAAAATAAATGTTTAGAAGGAGTTAATAACATAATGATTGTGATATAATAGACATATATTAATCACAGTACCCAAAATTAAAAAAATATAAACTTTACTCAAACACATGGAATATTTATGAAAATTAGCCACATATTAAGGCTACCAAACAAACTTTTACAAATACTAAAAGAATGAATATCATACAGATCATTACACTACAATTAAAAGGTAATAACAAAAATATAAAGATACATTTGGAAATTTTAAAACAACACATAAGTAGTTTTGGGGTCAAAGATGTAATTATAAGAAATACAAGAAAATCAACTGAACAATAATGAAAATCTACACATGAAAACTCATAGGGTGAAGCTAACACTACCTTTAAAGAAATTTACAGCCTCATATGCCGAAAGAAGTCTGAAGATCTGTGAGTAAATCAGCCAACTCAAGAAATTAGAAAGAGAACAGATTCCAAAGTACAATAATAAATGGAGGCCAATAAAGACGAAATCAATAATTGTGACATATTAGATTACTGGACTCAGTTCTTCAACCAGTAAAGGATTATACATCCACATCCATTATCCACAATGGATGAAAACTGAGACGTTGCCAGATAGAATATATGTAATAGTTTCCTGCCCCCATTGAAAAGGGGGTTCACTATCAACTGGGTTTAGCCAGTGAAATTTTGGTAAATTTGGTAAGAGCCGGGGACTTATACACATTTGTGCAGTTTAGTTTGGTTCCTTGCATGCCTGTTAGTCACCAAGAGAAGAACATGCCCCAGGTCTAAGAAGGATAAGACCTGAAGACGACCTTCAACTTGGAGTCTGGAGCCAGGATTTCAGCCTAGTCAGCTGAATGCAGACTCACACATCTTTTAGGAGGAAATAAATGCTGTCTGTTTAAATACTGAGTTTTGGTGGCTTGTATCCAAGTCATATTGCAACAATAGTTAATTTACCAATAAAACAGGAAAGATAGTAAAGCATTATCACCAAACCAAGTTCAACCTTCTGAAAAGACAATTATAGATAAACCTTTGCCAAGCATGATGGGGAGAGGCAAAAGAAAAAGGGGAACAAAAAACCAAAATGATAAATAGAAAGGAGATATATCAGGGACATATCAGTAGATAATATTAGGGCACTTTAAAATGAAATAAAGCTGTGAACAATTTTATACCAATAAATTTGAAACCTGAAATAGACAGTGTCCTGGAAAAACATAGCTTATTGAAATTGACGGATATAAAAAATAGAAAATCTGAATAGGTGTATAACTTTTTTAAATGCACTAGTAATTTGGAATTCTAATAGATAGAATAGATGGTTGAGGAGATATACTTTCCCCTATTTCTTCTGCAAAGTACAGCGGATCCTTGAGTAACATGTTGTTCAATATCATTTTGTTATAACATTGATGAGAAAAAAGAATCAACTCCCAAATGGGGCCACTGTGTGGAGTCCGCATCTTCTTCCCAAGTCTGTGTGGGTTTTCTCCAGTTGTCTGGTTTCTTCCCACATCCCAAAGATGTACATGTTACATTCAATGGCTTCTCTACATGGTCCAGGTCTGAGTGCAGGTGTGTGTGTGAGTGTACCCTGAAATGGGTTGGTATTTTGTCCAGGGCTGGCTTCTGTCTGGTATCCCAAGCTTCTGGGATAGGCTCTAGCCACCTATGACCCTGAATAAGTGAATAAATAATTATCTTACTTGTTTTTATTAATCTTTCTTTAATGTACCTATAGTTCACATATCAGAAGGGTTTGGGGTCTTTATTTAGAAGTTTGGTGATATTATTATGACCAGAAATGCACTGTAGGAACTTAACTCTTGATTATATCAAGTAGCTTATGGTAAAATTGATTTCCTTTTATGTTGTTTCACTTAAAGTCACAGTTTCCAGGAACCTATCGATAATGTTAAGTGAGGACTTAATATGTAACTAAAATCCCTGGAAAACACACATACACACAACACATGACTCTAGAAGGAGAGAAGAGGGAAGACCAGTAGACCAGCTAGGTCCTTAGGACCCCAAAAATGACATGGTGTTGAGTCTCTTAGGTTTTCTTTTTGTCTCAGACAACCCAGATTTGAAGCTGAAGTCTCCCAAAACCAAAAAGCCAACAGATGCAGATAAAAAAAAAAAAAGTCTCAATAATATCACATCTTCTCCAACCATAGGACCAGGAAAGAGATAGCCTAGTAAAAGGGGAAATTCTTAGACAATAACCACTCTGCTCCACAGGAAAAAACTATGGTCCTACCCCCACCCAGGCCAGCAAAGGCTGAGTGGGATATGTGGTCAGACTGAAGCTGAAGGAAACACCATCATCTCTCCTTCCTCCCCACCAAACTGGTATCAGAGAACACTAAGCAGTGAGGTACCACTTCCTGCCTGGCAGTAACAGGTATCCTTATCCTCTGTGGGACCAGTGAAGACCATGTGGGTGCCTAGACTTCTACAGCCCCCTGGAAGTAATAAGACACTCCTCCCCCTCCAGCTGGAGTGGTGTCAGAGGAGGTCTAGTGGAGAGTTAAACATTTTACCACCACCCAGAGGTAGTGAGGCTCCCCTCCACCCTACATTGTCAGAGGAGGTCATCTGGGGAGCACTTAAGAGGCATTTCTACCCTTCCCAACCAGGGAAACCAGAACTCTGTCCCCTGCCCAGCAGTAACAAGAAGCTCTCCTTCACAGGTATTAATGAAAGCCAAGGAAACTGGACTTCCACCCTCACCTGGCAGTAACAGCACTCCCCATCCCGTGCTAGGACAATGTCAGAGGAAGCTGCTAGAACAGAAAGTTTAAATAAGATCCATCGTCTCATGACATAATTCCTAAAATGTCCAGTATTTAATCACAAATCACTCATCATACATGTATCAAGAATCAAGATAATTTCAAACTAAACAAAAAAAGACAATAAATACTGTGGCTCATTGAGTAGGGTGCCAGCCCCATATACTGAGGATTGTGGGTTCAAACCCAGCCCTGGCAAAACTACAACAAAAAATAGCCAGGCATTGTGGTGAGCACCTATAGTCTCAGCTATGCAGGAGGCTGAGGCAAGAGAATCACCTAAGCCCAAGAGCTGGAGGTTGCTGTGAGCTGTGACGCCATGGCACTCTACCAACGGTGACAAAGTGAGAGTCTGTCTCTTAAAAAAAAAAAAAAAGACAATAAATACTAATACCAATATGATACAGGTGTTAGAATTCTCTAACAGAATTTAAAGTAGTCATCATAAAAATAATGAAAAAAAAGATTGGAGAAATGTCTATTCAGGCTTGTTTTCTAAAGACCAAAAAATGACCAATAAGCACATAGAAAAATGTTTAACATCACTATGGAAATGCAAAACAAAACCGCAATGAGACACACCCATTAAGATGGATATAATCAAAACAAAACAAATGTTAGTGAGAATGCAGAAAAATTGGAATCTTTGTAAACTGTTGATAGGAATGTAAAATGGTGCAGCCGCTATGGAAGACTGTATGGCACTTCCTCAAAATATTAAAAATAGAATTACCATATCATGTAGCAATTTCACCTCCACTCAAAATAATTGAAATCAAGGTCTTGAAAAGATATTTGTACACCCATGTTCACAGCTGTATTATCCCAGTGATGGACATGTGGAAGCACCAAAGTGCCCACCAACAGGTGAATGGATAGGAAGTGGGATATACATAAAAAAGAACATTATTAAGTCTTACAAAGGAAGATTCTGACACATGCTACAATATAGATGAAACTTGAATATGCTAAATGAAATAGGCCAATCACAAAGAAAACCCCAATTCCTATATGAGTCCACTTATATGAGGTAGACTATTTAAAATTATAGAGACAGAAAGTAGAATGGTAGATGCCAAAGGCTAGAGGAAAAGGGAATGGAAAGTTATTATTTAATAGGAATAGACAGTTTTAGTTTTACAAAATGAAAAACTTCAAAGATGGAGGGTGGTGATGGTTGCACCATTAAATTATACACTTATAAATGGTTAAGATAGTGAATTTTATGTTATTGATATTTTATAATAAAAATATTTTTAATAAAAATATCAAGAAGCAATTACAAGTTTCAACTTGTAATTGAATACATGGCCTCAGAAAATTGATAAAAATAAGAATAGAAATTATAGAATAAAAATATATTTTTAAAATGTATTTTTAAATGAGCTTAACAGGAAAATGAAAGAAACAAGGCAGTGAACTTTAAGATAGAATATTTGAAATTACGCAGCATGAACAACAAAACAGGATAGAAATAATTAACAGAGCCTCAGGGACTTGTGGAAATACAAAAAAAAAAGATGTAATATTTATGTCCTTGGTATCCCAGTTGGATAGAAGGGAGGGAGGTGAGGATGAAAATGTATCATAGAAATAATGATTAGAGCCCCCCTAAAAACTACAGATTCAAGATGCTGAGAAGTCTCTAAATAGGGTAAACCCAAAGTCAATGCTAAGACATGTATAGTCAAACATCTGAAAACTAAAGACAAAGAAAAATCCTTGAAAATACCAAGAGAGAAATGATACCTTACATACAGAGGTACAATATTTCCATGGTGGTGATTTCCTATGAAAAGCTGTGAAGGCCAGAAGGAAATGACACAATATTTTTCAAGCATTAAAGAAAAACTGCCAGCCAAGAATTCTATATCCTGCAAAAAGTTTCTTCAGGGAAGAAAAAAAATCAAGACATTCTTAGATAAAGGGAAATAGAATTTATTGCCAATAGATCTACCCTAAAATTATGGCTAAAGATCTTGTTTAAGCTGAAAGAAAGAAATATTGGCATATCAGGAAGAAATAGAGTAGAAATATGATATATATATTATATAATGCATTTTCTCTCAAGTTTTCTAAATTATCTGAAGTAAGAACTATAACATTGTTTGATGTGGTTCTAAATCCATTGAAGAAATTTAAGATAATTTATTATAAATGGGGGATGGTAAAGGGACATAAGGGAAGCTAATGTCTTTAAACTTCATCATAAAAACTCAGAAAAATAGGAATTGAAGTATCTTCCTCAATTTGAGAAACAGCACCTATGAAATAAATCTTATAGCTAACACTGTATTTCACCATGAAAGATTAAATGGTTTCCCCTTAAGATCAAAAACAAGGCAAGAATATTCTCTCCCACCACTCCTATTCAAGATAGTGCTAGAAGTTACAGACAGTGCAATAAAGAAAAGGAAATAGAAGGCATACAGATAAGAAAGGAAGAAATAAGACTGTCTATTTGCAGATGACACAATGGTCTATACAGAGAAACTCAGGGACTCTAAAACAAAACTCCTAGAACTAATAAGTGATTTTAGTAATGTCATAAGATATAAAATAATTGTACAATAATCAATTGTATTTCTATATAGTATCGATGAACAAAATTTAAAATATCCCACTTGTAGTTTCTCAAAATGACATACTGTACTTGATTATCTAACAAACCCTGTATAGGACTTGTATGCTGAAAACTGAAAAACACTGTTGAAAGAAATTAAATAAATGGAGATTTATTATGTTTATGCATTGGAAGAAGATGTCAGTTCTCCCCAAGTTTAAACCAATTTCTCTAAAAACTTCAGCAAGATTATTCCAAAATTAAGACAGAAAGTCAAAGTAATTAGAATGAATAAATGTTTAAAAAGAATGAAAAGAATCTGTCTACTCAGTTTTAGGACTTACGTAGCTATAGTAATCAAGACTATGATATTGGCAGAGGTCATGGAACAGAATAGAGAACTATATTAACAGACTAAGGGAGGTAATGATATATCCCAATGGATGCCTTTCTATGAAATTCTCAGCTAACAAAGAATACAAGAGAGTTTGCTTAATCCAAAAAGTATATCTCCACAAAACCTATAGGAAGTATACTTCATAATAGATATGTTTCTAAATCAGGAACAATGCTGGGTGCAGTGGCTCACATCTGTAACCCTAGCATTCTGGGAGGCTGAGGCAGGAGGTTCCCTTGAGCTAAGGAAGTTGAGACCAGCCTGAGTAAGAATGAAATGCTGTTTCTACTAAAAAAAGAAATAAAAGAGAGAGAAAAACCCAGAAAAATTATACTCCATTGGATCTCCCTATTCTCCAAATCTTTTCCACTTTGCACCAAGGACATGTCCTGAGACCTTTTGCTTTTGTTTTGTAAATGAGGGTTTACTTTCTTTATGCTGGAAAGTCAAGTATCTCAGGAATCTGTGCCCCTTACTGAAGGTTTTAGAGTAACAAAAGATGATTACAAAGAAGAAAAGAAAAAAAAAATTGATACTCAGTACTGAAAGTCATCCCTTCCTAGAGTCTGCAGTTGCTGTCCTCTAGGCCATAGCCAACCATCCCTCTTCTCAGTCTCAGCTCCCCTGCTTCCAGCTACAGAGGGAAGACCTGTCCTCTCTATCTTCCTCTCCCTGTTTCCCCCAGATAGAGTCATTCTTTATGACAGTTCAGGCTTTGGTCCCAAACCCTCATACATTCTCTTACTCTGAACTGAGGTGGACGACAATACAACCCCTCTAAAAGAGTGCATTGGGTGCTGCTTTCTCTCCCTCTCCTCTTATTCTCTTAGGTCACCACAACAGTGTCACTACCCCACATTATTTGGTCACGGCTCTATCCTCCAGATGAAGCAAGCTAAATACTTAAAACTTCATTCTCTAACATCCCCTCCCCCCCTTTTAAATAACATTCTTGGGGCCTACGTCTGGGAATGAGTTTTGGCTTTCACTTGTAATTATTTTTAGGCTATTGATATCAGCATGAGATAAAAATATGCCTTCTGATTCTTTACACTACTGACCTCTATGCATATTCCAAGAATTACCTGCAGGGAATCAGAAGCAAACCCTCCAGAGGTAGATATATTTATTCATAAACATCATTTTAAATTGCATTAAGGACATGATCCTGCTAGAGTTAAACCAAACTAGCATTACTAAGTGGAACGCTTGCCAGCAATGTCTGCACTCAAGTTACGAGTGATTTCATTTTCTTAAGAGTAATAGATGAGCTCTTGTTTCATGTTAGAGTAACTAAAGGTGCTATACCTTTTCTAAAACAAGATCATTTTTAAATACTTAAATCTCTAGAAGTCCTTTTAAACTCTTGAAATGATAAAATTATGTACATAGCATGAGCAATGTTGAATAGTCTAAAACAAATTAAAATCTTCCCCCTCAGCCTCACTCGTCAAGAGCCACTTACACTTCTGATTTTATGTCATTGTAAATACAAACTTACAAATGCACTCATCTATTCTCATTTAGACATAACTATGTTATGAAAAGTGAGCAAATTACTGGGCTTCCGCCTCTTTCCACCTTCCTTCCTCCCGTCCCCCTCCTGACTCATATTATCCTTTTCACTTTGTCAAGGTTTGCTATGCTTTTGTTCTGTCCTTTACGATTACGTCTATACTTTTTTGACAGATTGATTCTAAAAAGACAGAAACCCAATCCATTTATAAGACTATGATTATTTAGCTTTTCTTTTTAGGTAGAATCTCAAGTGGTGTGATTGAACCCTTAGTGGAAGGAAGCATGGAATTTTATCATCTGTGTTAATTGAAGGGGACTGAGGTTACTTGAGCTTTTTTCACCATTTGGGGGTGTCCTTGGTACCCACTATCTCTCCTGTTTCCCTCTCTTTTGGGGGGATTTTTTTTTCTGAAGTACATACTTCATTTTTAACACACCAGGCTACAGGGTTGCAAACTTTCTGAATCCTTGCAAATCAGAACATCTATGGCTGCTGTGAGAATGCCCATCAGATCTCCCCCTGCAGGGAATGTAATTGACCCAGGGCTCCGCTGCTGCCTCTGAAATCCATCAGCACGTTCATGCTGAGGCTTCTCCTGGGCCACCCCCAGCTAGTGACTGGGCAGGGAGGCAGAGACTTCCCCTGGACCTGAGGACCCTCTGCAAGCTTTCTGTACTCTTGTAAATTGCAGCGCAGTCTAATAGTCCCGCGCACCCACCTTCCCTCTCTCCTTCACGTGGAGCCAGATCCTCATCACATTCTGACAGCTCGCCCAGCCTCTCCGGGCCCATGTCTCTCATGGGAAATGGCCTAATAAAGGTCTTGCCGCACAAGACCCCGTCTTGGAGTGTTTCCTGCAAGACCCAGACTTGTGCAGCATCTTGGTGTTTCCTCACATTTGATTTGATATTTTACCTCCAGAATTCCATACTCAGTCAGCCATTCATTTGGGTCTTTGAGGACATTGCTCCATTGTCATTGAGTCTTCAGAATTGCTCACAAGATCTTATTCTTATTTCTTTATAGAAAAAAAAATTGTATCTCTGACAGCTTTAGAAATTCTCTATCTTTAAGATACAGAAATGTTCCTAGTTTATACCTAGCTATGCTTTGTTTCAGCAATTCTGCCTACTGTTTGATGTAGGGCTCTTTCAAAGACTTACATTCTTAGCTATTACCTTATTTCCTTTCTTCTGGTTCCACTCAGTTTCTCCATCCTGTTCTTCTGAGACTTTTATTAAAACTCCTGCCTCCGTTTCAAACTCCTAAGAACTATGTGTTTTAGAGAAAGAGTTGTGTTTTTTTCATTTGTTTGTGGTAGTTGATAGAAATATGAGAAGCCCAGAGGAGGTGGCAGACCAGAGCAGGATTTCCTTGGACATGAAGCCCGAGAACCGTAGGAAAGCAGATACCAGGCAGGCGTGTGCGGCTTTGGGTTCTCACCAGCTGAGGCCCTGTGCTTAGAAAGGATTTTAAAGCCCTTTGTGACCATGGATACTTTCTTTTAAGGACAAATTGTCTTTATTCTCTAAATTTACAATGAGACTATGTAACTGTGTAATGAGAAAGATTCTCTGTATTTGGAGGCCATCATGGCAACCTCTTTCTAGGACCCTGGGAGCCCGAGCTTTGGAGCAGTGCCAGCTGCCTGCAAAAGCAAAAGAGATGTGCCTACTAGGCAGGGTGCCCAGGGGAAGGTGGCAGCCCTTCACTGGTTATCAGGATGCCAGGGGCAAAGCTAGTGGTATATACAGCCCAGGGTATTTTAGCATTAAATTTGCATGTCATTAGGGACTGTGCTTAGCTCTCCAGGGCCCAACACTCTCCTTACTCCTACCTTCTCAGATTCCACTCTGGAGTGAAAAGGAACACTGGACTGGGAGCTGTGAAACCCAAGATCTAACCTGGAATGTAAGCAACTTGCTTTCTTTCAAGGCCCTTAGACTTCTGTCTGCCCAGGGGGTGGACCTGACCTTTCCCTCTTCTGTGACACGTAGGCTTTCCCAGGGCTACCTTCCTCCTGTCCCCACTCCTTCCTCCAGTGTACTAACAGCTTCCCGGCTGAGCATCCCAGGTCCTTCCCTGTCCACAACTCTGACCTGCACATGGGTGCATGTTCCTCTGAGCTCTCCTTTCCCCACATTATAACCCTTCTCAGAGTGTTGGAATTATGTTGTCACAGAACCGTGATTTTTAGACAGATTCTTGCTCTACATGGTCTGACCAAAATACAAGACATTTGAAATCTAAAGAACTTGGGAAAGCACAGGGAATTGCCTAAAGCAGGGGTCCTCAAACTTTTTAAACAGGGGGCCAGTTCACTGTCCCTCAGACCATTGGAGGGCCAGACTGCGGGCCCCAGGACGAGTCGGCTGCTAAGCAGGACAGGTAGGGGCG
The DNA here is from genome assembly GCA_963574575.1 of Galagoides demidoff. NCBI lineage: Eukaryota > Metazoa > Chordata > Mammalia > Primates > Galagidae > Galagoides > Galagoides demidoff. The sequence goes on from CAUYQV010120915.1 coordinate 13,241, forward strand.
GCAAAAAGATCCAGTAGGCTGGATAAATGTCCTCAGTGGGCCGTAGTTTGAGGACCCCTGGCCTAAAGGTTGAGGTCCAGAAACTTGAGTCTGACCATGGATTTACTTTACTATCCTCAACCTCAACAACTCATCCTTTCTAGCACCTACTGTTTACCAAACACGCCAGGCTCATTCCTGCCTCAAGCTTTAGCTTGAGTCATTTCCTTCCTCTACTGGCAGCCACCCACCTCCCACTCTCACCCTCACCCCCACACAAATCCAGTTTTAAGTCCCTCTTAATCATACAGCTCTGTGGGGGTGAAAACAAAGGTGAACATGACCACTAGTGAACCAGCTATGAGTCTTAGTGGTGGCAGGAGGTGACACATACAAGGCACCATAATGGCAGGTGCAACAACAGGGGGACAAAGTCAATACAAACAGGAAACAGCAATGAATTCTGATTGGTAGAGGAACTGGGGCTGGGAGATGGTCTAGAAAACATCAGTGGTGATGATGTTTGAGCTGGCATGTGGAAGGTAAAATCCAGGTATAAGGATAAACTGTGGCCAGTGGTCAAGACTGTGCATGGTAGTTTTGGGGAGGATTATGTTCCCTGTATGCAACAGAGTATTTCTGTCCAGCAGATGATGAGGTTGGGATGGCGGATGGGGGAGCCAGATTGCAGTTGAGACTTAGCTGAATACTCTGAAGGATTTTGAGCAGGGAACACTATGACCACCAATCTGAGTTTGATGAAGATGCCACTAGTGGAAGCAAGTTTAGAGTGAAGAGGGTAAGAGACTGTCCACATTAGGGATGAACCAGTCTTTTTGCTTCTAAGGCTGAGAAACAGTTGAGAGCAGCTTGAGTAGCTGATGACCCATCCAGGATTTTGGCAACAAGGAGATCAGGATAGTGAGAGTCAAGGTTACAGATGTGGGACATTGCCTAGAGAAGAAAACTAGGAGAGCCCCTCCCCTGCTCCTCAGACAGAAATAGAGAAAGATGCATGTCATCTCGAAGGAGAGTGAGTTCTCTCCCTCTTTCTAAGAGGTCATTTGTGAGATGTGATGCGGTTGGGGATAGGGAAAGTGGAGGAAATACTGTGGGATGTAGTGAAGAAAACTACCCAGCAAAGGCTGAGAGGAGGACCCAGACGTCTCTAGGTCACTTAGGGCCAGAAGACACAAATGTGTGCAGAAGCATGTCCCTGGCTCTGGGGTCGATACACGTCTGAGTGACAGCTGAGCACGTGGTCACCCCCAAGACCCTTGGTCCATCTGGTTTTCTTCTATTCTTCTGACAACTTTGTCTCAACCTCCTTGGATGGTTTTCCCACCCTCTAGACCTCTAAATGTCCAGGTGTCCCCAGGGCTCCATCCTTACTAGTACTTCTGCATTTACACTCACTCCTTGGGTGATCTCACCCAGCATCACGGCTTTAAGCATCACTGGCGACACAGTGACCTCAGGTTTACATTGTATACCAAACTGCCTACTTAATATCTTGCTTGAACATCTAAGAGACATCTCAAACAAATAGAGAAAATATCTTTTATTTTTTCTTCAACCTCTGCCAATCTAGTCCTTCTTATGACCTATAAGATGGCAACACTCCTTGGCTCAGTCACCAGTCATCATTCCCTGTGACTTGTGACTGATCTATTCACAGATCTTGTTAGCGCTACCTACAGCCCATGGCCTGCACCTGAGCACTCTCACCACTTCAGTGACTGCCCCCTCCCATAGGAGCCACCATGCTCCTCCCCAGATTCCTATAACAGCTGTAACTGGCCACCTGCTCAAATAACCCCTCTCCAATGGCTTCCTTAGAAGCCATTAGAGTAGAACTCAGCACTGCTCACAAGGGCCCTGAGCTGCCTCTGGCTTCTGTTAATATTTCCTACCCTACTTCTCCATTAGCCTAGATAGCCACGCCACCTTGCTCCTTTTTGAACACACCAGTCATGTTTCCCATCCATGGGCCTCTCTTCCTGGAATGTTCTTATCCAGGATTTGAGCTCAATATTTCACTTCATTCAGGTCAAAGAGGCCTTCCCTGACCACTCTTATTATCTTGCTGTGTTTTTTTCACAGCCCTTATTACTACATGACATTCCATTGCATGTTTATGATGATATGTTTACTGTTTATATGAACCCTGCCTCTAAAACACAAGCCCCAGAAGGAATTTAGCTCCTTACTGAAGTATCCTCAGTATGTAGAGGAGCCCATGGCAGGTACTTAATGAGTATTTAAGGAATGCGTAGAAGTATGGATCTTGGCATCAAGATCAAAGGTCAAGGACAGGGGCAACACGAGGGAGCTGGTGAGAACATGGCTGGCCTAGCTGGCTGTGGATTCCAAGGAAAATATGGATATAGGAAGGTCAGGAGGCTAGGTAAGCTGGGAGATGGCTGGTGGGCTTGTCAAGGGATCAGTGAGTGGACACAATGGGAGACAGGAGCTCAGAGTCAGGCAGGGATGTTGGAGTTAGATGTTCTGGAAAAAGAAGTGTGAGTCAATCAAGTAATTATGCATTTTCTTAGAAGAGTGTAAATTTTCCTTATCTATCTTCTATATCCAGTATCGAGTTTGGCACAAGGCAGACACTCAAGAATTCATTGGTGAAAGAAGACATCCAATTATCCAGACTCTGTGGGTACATAATTTTATTCTGGTTCTTTGGATTTCCCAAATGCTATAACACAAATATTCTTATGTCTTGTTTGTGTCTTTCCACCAATGTTTCTCCTCCATTCATTGCCACATGGGCACCTCCCTTCCTTACATACGATTTTGGGGTGATACCGATTGAAACATTTGAATTAAAGGTAGAAAACTTACCTGCTGTTCTCAGAAATTGGTAGCAGAATCAAGACTCAGCCACTATATTGGTACCAAAAAAAGGCTCAACTAGATGTTCCCCAATTTCTGACACAGTAAGATTTCACCCATAGTATTCTAACCTCCTTGGATGGTTTTCCAAGGTTTTCCATCCAGTCTTGTACAAGACTTTCCCTTTCTGAACTTTCCCTTTCCAATTTCTGCTATTGTTTTTCAACTACTGAATCACTTCCTCCATCATTCCTATAGTTTTGCATAGAAGATCTAGATTAATTTTCTAGGCATCTCCTCTTAAGAAACTCTCTGTGGACTTCATGAACCCAGCACAGGCTCTGGTACATAGTAGGTAAGCAATAAAAGCTTTCTGAGTAGAACTGAACATGAGACACAGGCAGTGATGCAAGAGAGCTGAAAAGCCAGGTCTCCTGCTTTGTGGACCTGCGCTGGAGACAGTTCAGGTCCTGCCTCCACAGAAGCCTCTCCACCCATCCCTTGTTCTCCCCCACCTCCCCAGAGAATTGGCAGAGAAGACAGGCCTGGCTTCTCGGAAATACAGGGTGGAGTCTTTAGCCAACAGGAGAATAGACATAATCCCTGAGATTTATGCTTACAATAGAAACGTTGCAAGGTGCATGACCAGAAATAGACACAAGACAGAACAAGCAAAACAAAACAAAACAAAACCACAAAATGCCCTTCACTCTGTTGCACTGCTGGCAGAATTGAATGGAAACCTAATCAGTCAAATTTCAACAATTTCAATTCCATATTACATGAAAAAAAGCAGAAAGTCACATCCAAATGACCTGAAAATGTGGGCACTTCGTACTTTTTTTCACAGAGCTTTGATTTTATTCTCCTTGTCCTTATCTCTTTCTCCCTTCTGCCACTCTTCCCTCCCTCCCATCCTCCTCTCTCGACAGGGTTCCTGACCAAACACAGTATGCAGTAAGTACATGATGCTTAATGAATTTCCTGGTTCTAAAATCTTCTGAGAATGGTGCCAGGAATCCAGACCAGAGGATCCTGCCTCATCTGCCCTTTTCTCAAGACAAGGACCAGCCCTGGGAAGCTGTTCTTTTCCTACCCAGTCTTGGACTGCGCCATACTTCACAACTTGATTTGGCAGAATTGAGCCCAGAACTGCTCATGGAAATATTGCTTTTCTGACCCTAGGTTTGAAAAGAGAAGTGAATAGAAGTTGGGGTACAGAAATAAGTAGAATTGGAAGTAGGGATAATTTTCTCTGGTAGGAATATTTTGCCAGCCTATGGGCCATAGAGCAGAAACCTCATGTCTTCACAGAACATCAGGTGTATAAGGGAGCCAACTGGCGACAACTGCCAGTGGCAAGGGAAGGTGTGGAAGATGAGGTCCTGGAGTAACAACTTTGGAATAGCTAGTGCCCCAGACTATGGCACCAGTAGCTCAGATATTAAAAGACATCTGATGACGGTGACCCTTTTAGCATAGATAACAGTGCCCCGATATCTCATGTGGCTTTAGCAGCTCATCAAGCAAGGGAAGGGAGGGTATGAAGTTCATGAGTGAACTACAACAGGACATAGCAGTCCAGTGAGCTAACATACGGTGAAAACAACATGGCAGGTATTACAGTCACCAAGATCACTGGGACTATCAACTGGCATTAACAATTCCCAAAATCACTGAAGGAGAATATGAGGGGGCTAGAGGTCATTTGAAATAGACAATGAAATGTCCAAAGGAATGTCATGTTTGTATAGTATGGCTGTCCTATGTTCATACCAACACAGGACCCACAGAGCATCAGTAGTTCAGCTGTGCTATTTGACGAGGGCTACAGGAGGCTGACAGGTGAGCATAGGCTACGGTCTGCAGACCTCTGTTCCCACGTAGGAACTGTGTTCATGTCATGGCAGTGGGACCACAATGGGCAAGGAGTTCATCCCGGAGAGACCGGGCAGAAGAGCTGGCTGGGCGTCCCTGCCTCCCAGGACCATAATGTGCAGAAGCCGGGGTGATTCTGTTAGACGATTTCCAAGGGTTCCCGCTAGATGGCAGTGTTGGTTAGCACATGAGTCCGCAAAGGTTTCTCAGCGACCCTCAGGGCGGAAAGGGAGATGTCACCTCACAGACCAGAAGATGGGGGTTGGTGAGAGGGATCAGGGAGGCAGGGGACTTGGTTCAACATCACCCGCGAGGAGAGCTGTCCCATTCTCCCCTGCCTCAGACTTGTAAGGACCGTGCAGTCAGCTCAGATTCTCCTTTTGGTATTTTTAACTTGGAACCTCTCCTTTATCTACCACCCCTAAAACAGGAAGTGGCAGCCAGACAGTTTTGCTCGAATAGGGGTCAGGGGTCTTGAGTGGTAGACACTGTGGGTCCCCATCACTTCAAGATGAAGTTCAAATGCCATAGAATGGCTTGTGAGTTATTTCTCATGCTGCAGAATTTCCTTTTACTACAATGTGTATGTTACTCCAAGCTCCTTAAATTCTACCCTGGTGCTTTTAGGTTCTGAAAACCTAAGCCTTCAACATTACTTTTTTAGGAAGCATTCCCTGACCAATTAAGGAGATTTAATCACTGTTAGTTTTGTGCCATTCCTTTACCTAGTCTATGCTGTGAAGGACATTGGTTGGAGGTGGTGCAATGGCCAGGCACCCCAAAACACCCACACATCCTCCCCTAACAATCCCCTACAAATTCAGTCATGACTCCTGCTTGTGACAGAAATCCAATTAAATCCACCCTAGACAAAGAGGAAATGTTATTGGTGTCTGGAAGGGCATCGGTACAGCTGGGGAAGATCAGAGGAACAGGATTATAAGATCTCTCTGGAATGTTTCCACAGATTTCTCTGTTGTTTTGAGCAATTGAAGTCTCCCATAGGAAAGAATGACTTTCTCCCTGTGGTGGGGCAACAGAGGGTCCTGGCTACTTTATGATGACCTCTCACCAGCTTTATTACTGGGAAAGAAAAGGCTCTTTCCAATGAGGATTTGCTTTAAAAACAATAAGGATATTGTGCTGGAAAGATGAGCATGTGATTAAAACAGGGGCAATCATTACTGTTGCTCTGATTGGTCTGTCTTGCATCATGTGCCCGCCCTATAAACTGATTGACAATTGCCCACTCAAATTGCAAGATTGGAGTGAGGAAATCAAATTTTTCAAAAGGAAAGTGCTCTGACCAAAATGAAAAGATAGTTGGGAGGGAGAGAGGATGCTGCAGTACTGAATGTCCACTCCCCTGCTCTCTAGGTACCCAAAGGATGCATTTATAAAAACTAAAAACAATTTTAAAAAAAATTTCAAAATATTAAGGGGATGCAAGTGTTTTAGATTATTTGGATTGCTTTGTAAAGCTTGAGACCCAGCTATAGTTGTGCCCATCACTCAAATAGGGTTCCTAGTACCCATTAGGAAGACTTTATCCCCTCCCCATTCTGACCTGGTTGATTTCCACTGAGTTTTACTTCCCTCTGCATGTGTGTGCTCATTGGTTAGTTTTAACTTAACAGTGTGTGCTTGTGTAGAAAAATTAAACTCAAAGTGCCTCTTTATTACTAGATCAGTCAGTGCCTGTTTTGTGTTGCCATAGCAGAATATCACAGATAGTCAAGTCCAAGGTCAAAGGGCTGGCATCTAGTCAGGGCCTTCTTGCTGTGTCATCCAATAGAAGGCATAACATGGTACCAGGACAAGAGGGAAAGAGGGGGCTGAACTCATCTTTGCATTGGAAACTCATTTCTGCCATGATTTACCCACTCCAGCAATAATGACATTAGTCCATTGGGGAGGGCAGACCCCTCAGGACCTAATCACCTCTTATTAAGCCCCACCTCCTAACATTTGCATTGGGATTAAGTTTCCAACACATGAACTTTGAGTGACAATTCAAACCACAGCCATCAGTAACATGTAACCAACATAGAGCTCTGAATTAAGCACATGGCTTGGGTTTGAGGATAAGGGTAAGGCTTGCTACCTATCCCCTAAACTCAAAAGTCATAGATCAGTAGCCAACACATTTAAGAACAGAGCTTCAAACTACAAGGAGGAAGAAATTTGGTAAAGTTACCTACATAAAAAAGACAATTAAACTCCCTGGAGCTCTCTCTTATTCCAACTGACAGAATCAGGGCACTGAGTCAGGAACCCCTAAGGGCTTAGTCCTGCATCAACTTGTAAACCAGACCCAGCCAAGACCTCAGCAACCTTGTTAGATAGCAGGTCCTCCCAGGGTGGTGGGTAGAAATCAGGAAGGAGTGGGTTGATTGATGGAAATATTTCCTCCTCAACATTTCCCCATGTTGTGTTGTTAGACCAATGAACTCAAGTTTATTGTCCTCATTCAAGTTTATGGTCAACCAGGAATGAAATGACCCTCTTCAGTGGGGGACACCAGCCATCATTAAGGGGAACGGAAGTATAAGGCAGCTTCTGACACCACTGTTTTTTATAAGTTCCTGGGCCCAGAGAAATGGGCAGTTCTTCTGTGAGCTCTAGAAACTTCTAAAATGGATAAGACACTTTGTCCAATGTCATCGGGTCACCAAATATTGACCCCTGATTTTCTCAAATCATTCCTAATCTTATAAACTTGGCTCACTAGAACAGTAAGCCCCTATGTGGCATACATACAACACTCACAAAATAAAAAATGTTCTCAATGGAAATCATATGAATCCACTCTCTTCCCTCAGAGATAATTAAGTACCAGTAACAAACTCTCCCACCCACACCCACCCTGCACCAACCCTTTTTATTTGTTGCCTTGGAGAAAACAAAATATTCCTTCCCTTAGGGAAATTAGAGTACCAGAGAAATTAAAGGCCAGAATTCACCATAATTTTCTTACTGCACTCAGACCAGGTAGAGACAGTCTCCCATCACCACCCTAACTCCCAGGACCACCTTTCTGAGGCCATTTTCTGCTCTATTCTCTGCTCAGAAGGCTCATGCCTGGGAATGGCATCACTGGAGCCCCCTTGCTAGGCTGGCTTCTCATCAAGTTTAGTCAATGAGACATGCTGATAGGAGATTGGAACATGGGAAGAGAAGATAGACCATTTCTTTCAGCTTCCTTCCTGCTTTCAGCCACATTTCTAGCACTGGTCTGTATTTGAATAACTATAGATTTTGTCCAGCAGCTCCTTCACAGTTTTAGCTCTCACAGGCTAAGATAATACTATTTCCTCTCCTCCTTTCATCTAAGAGGATTACCAGGCTCCTGCATATGCTAGCAGTGGGTGTTTTAACATCCTAGTTGGTTCCCCATAATTCTGCCCACGCTTCAAAAAGTTCTTCCCTGAGTCTTCCTCCTTTGAACAATGTGAGTTGCAGCCTCTTTCCTGCTGTGACCCTGACTTCACATTCACCAAGTACCTGGCACCAGACAGCCTGGGTAGAGTGGGCCCTTCTCCAGTGGTCATGCTCTGGGATGTATTCCACTGGAGTGGTAGAATCATTTCAGCACCTGAACTGCTGAATTAATTCCAGATTCGAGTCTCATCTGTTCCCCCTTTCCAAAGGCTAAACAGGACCTATAGATGTCCTAGCACCAGCCCTAGATCCATCCCTTCTAGTTGCCACAATAGCATTTCTCAAGCAGGAGTGACTATTCCAGAACAAAGTACACATTACTGTCTCCAGAGCTACATTGCTGTTGCCAGCTGTAGACACTAACACAGATGAAGTGCTGTCTGGGGGAACTAGATAGATGAGGAAACAAAAGGAAAGAAATTCAGGGTTTAAATTTCACTGAGATCCAGTTGTGGTGGTGAATAATTCTGTTCACCCATATTCAACTACCTTCCCCACTTTGGGCACTTTATTGGGCTGTCTAGGTGATTGTGTTTTATGGGTGGAAATGACTGGAAATGCTGTGTCTATTTGGGGCTGAGCATTTAATTCCTAGGAGTGGACTCTCCATAGTGCACTTTCTGTCTCACATGGTGACCTGCCAAGTGCATAATAGTGGCTGCTCCACCTGCCCAGGGCCCTGAGTGATTACAATGAGCAGAACACCCAAGTCAGCCCATCATGGACATCAACTGTGAGAGCGATAAAGCTTTGAGTCACCAAAATTTGGGAACTGTATGTTACTACCATATCACCTAACCTATCTTAAACGGTTTAAAATAGTTTTTAACATTGAAGCACAATGGACTCACTGATCATTGACCTTTACTACTCCCTCCTAAGCCTTACAGAAGCCCAGCTTGAACAACTAAACTGCCTATGATTGTTTGAAATATATATTTGGTCTTCAATCCATGTTCCTGACATACAGATATACCTGTGACTCCTAAAATACTTATATGTGCAGTAATAAGAGTCTTATATGCTAACAAAATGACCACTGGCTGGAGTTCTCTATGTGGTTTCAGGATGGGGCTAGTCACATGGAAGACGAAGCCATGATTAGAGGGTTGGGAATTCCACCCCCAACTCCCAGGAGAGGAGAGGGCAGAAGGTTGAACTGATGACCCATGGCCAATGATGTATCAAGTGTGCCTGTATAATAAAGCCTCCATAAAAATCAAGACGACTGGGATCATGGAGCTTCTTGGCTAAACACATAGTGGTGCCTAGAGGATGATGTGTCCCCATGGGAGAGGGCACTGAAACTCTGTGCCCCTTCCCTCGTGCCTTGCCCTATGCCTCTATTCCACTGGACTGTTCATTTGCATGTATTCTTTGTAATAACCTTTATATGTGTATATATATATATTTATTTATTTTTGGAGATAGATTCTCACTTTGTCACCCTTGGTAGAGTACCATGGCTTCACAGCTCATAGCAACCTCAAACTGTTGGGAGGTTGAGGCAAGAGGGTCTCTAGACACCAAGTAGCTGGGACTACAAGTGCTTGCCAGAAGTCCCTGCTAGTTTGAGAGACAGGGTCTTGCCCTTGCTCAGGCTGGTCTTGAACTCCTGAACTCAGGCGATCCACTACATTGGCCTCCCAGTAATAACCTTTATAATAAATGGCTAAACATGTTTCAGAATTCTGTGTGTCACTGTAGCAAATTAAACTCAAGGAAGGGCTCATTGGAACCCCCAGTAGATAGCCAGTTGGTCAGAAGCATAAGTAGCAACCTACTACTTACAACTAACACCAGAACTTGAGGGACAGTCTGGAAAGACTGGAGGGAATTAGTCCCTCAACCTGGGGGATCTAACATAATTTCCAGGTAGATAGGATCTGATTGAATTACAAAACAACCAATGGTGCCTGCTGGAGAATTGATTGGTTGTGTGTGGGGAGAAATAGTAGGTGAAGAGTAAAGGAAAAAGGCCTTTTGTCTCTTTCAGTATCTCAGAGTGCCTCTAGCACTTGCTTCCAAAACCCAATGAAATACATCAGGACCTGTGCTCCACATTCGGCCATGTTGTCTTGCTTTAGCCTTTGGATTCCCCAGGTCATTGCTGATTTTACTACCCCAAAGGCAGCCCCCAAATCTCTTTACTACTTTTCCTACAGCATTACAACAAGATGCAATAACTCCTGACCATTACTTGAGAATCAGTTTTTGAAATGAGGGAGAAGGAGTTGTGCTTACAAAAAGGCATTACACTCACCCAACGTTAAAGGGCTTGTTTTGAATTGCAGTTGCTCTGGCCCACGTGACAACCCTGCTTCCTTTGGAATGAGGTTGACCTGTAGGGACTCATGGTAGGAGCAGTGGCTCCCACAGGCTAATGTCACCAAGTATCCCAACTCTAGGAAAGACAATTTTAAAAAGATCCAAATTCAATTTAAGCCCCTGGACCAGCTATACAGAGACCTCAACTTTGTAATATAGTACTTGACTCTCAAATTCTGCAAACGTACTCACTTGATCTGCCATAATTACAGTTTAATAGTATTTGATGATATTTCCCTGGACCCCAGAATGTCAGTCATCTCTCCAGCTCACAGTGTTCCTTAGAACAAGGAACAAGGGCTGAATGAAAAGTAATTACTGCTTAAGTAGACTAGGACCTTCTTATGGTCTACTCTTTGCAAAAGCTGGTAGGAGGTATAAGAATGGCAGTCAGCCTCTAAGAAGGTCCCCAGAGATCCCCTCCTACTGCTATTCATAGTCTGTGTAGTCCCCTCCTCTATACCAGGATTGGCCTGTGTGACCAACAGCACACAGAAGTGATGGCATGCTATTAGGTTGTAAAGACACTGCAGCTTCTGTTTTGGGTTCTGCCTTCCTCTTGGATCACTTGCCCTGGGGGCAGTTGGCTGCCATGTGTTTTGATCATGCAAGGAACCCTGAGATGAAGCCCATGTGATGAGACACTGAAGCCCTCCTTCCAACAGCCCATGGGAACCAAGACCTGCCAACAACCCTGTGAGTGAGCTTGGAGCAGATGCTCTCGTCCTGGAAATCTGATGCTCCAGGCAATAGCTTCACTGCAGCCCCGGAGCCAGGACCACCACACTAAGCCACTCCTGAAGGCCTGAACTTTAACAACTGAGGCAATAAATATCTTGTTATTTTTAACTGACACATAATTACACATACTTATAGGGTACATAGTGATGTTCATTCTAATCTGCTAAATTTGAGTATTTAGTTGCGTGGAAATAGATAAAATGCAGTGGCTCCCTGAATCCTGGGGCCATCCCAAACTTCTGACTGCCTACATTGTATTAGAACTGAAAGCAACACTTAGCCTCTTAGTTATGCATTTGGGGGGGTTTGGCCTTGAGCACTTAGTAAACATAGACCACTTTTGGACTCTATCATTTAGGGAAAGGGAGTCAAAAGGGAATGAGCATACAAACAGATCTGTAATTGGGGAAGGCAGTTTGAGAATTTTATTTTTACTCTAACATATACCTATACTAATACTCCTCTTAATTATAAGTATAGTTTTGGTTGCCTGAGCTGGGCCTTGTTCATTGTACAGACAACACCTCACTCCCTTTTTCCTAGTGTACCTATCTGTATGCATAGACACAGGATGAGAATTTTTGCTTTATACTTTTGGTTCGAGAGGAAAGGTCAGGAAGCAAGTGAAGACAAAGGTCGTGAGAGGTCTGAGTCCTGTCTCACTCCAGCCCACTGAGAGAGCTTTGACTTGCTCTTCAGGAGAGACTCTGATGCACAGAGTAAGGCTCTGGGCCCAAGGAGAACTACTTTGCAGTTGGAAGAGTTTCTCCATCTTCCCGCCAGACCCCAGGAATTTGGGTATTTGTAGGATGTAAGTCCCAGGGATGCAGGCCCTGGGTGCATGCCCCAGGAGGTGGCATGTCCCCCCCCCCAACCTCTGTCCCTCAGAGACAGGGAAAGTTGGATTCAGTCATGAGACGCAGAGCGGCTGAGACCCACCCTGAGTTATATCCCCCCTTTTGAAGTACCCGGAGTTGTTTCTGTTCTCCTGACTAGGCCCCTGTTGATACAGAGCCTATCACATCAGGTGAGGAACTGTACAACTTTTAAATATTACCAGGAGTGCCTAGAAGCCATAATTCTTGGCCTTTGGCCACCCTTCCTGAGTCTCCATCCTCGTCTGCTCCAGGTTGAACATGTGTGTCTGATGGATCAGTGCTCTTATCACTTGGCAGAGTAAAGGAGTCAGAAACAGGAGACGATTTCAGAGAAGAGTCATGTCAGGCAGAACGGTACACTTTCAGAAACACATCTCACTGCCTGGTAGGGATTACTTCAAGCAACGTCTCAGTGAAGGTTCCCTTTGTGCTTGGCCAAACCTGTGCCATGGAAAGAATACAGCCCCTGATACCTTGAGTATTTAATGTTTTTTTCTGGAGGTTTAAAGCATTAAGAAAATGAGAATGTGAAACGCATGAAGCAAACAATTCTCAGCTTCAGGAAAAATCAAACTAAGCATATGTTGGTTTTAGTGCAGTTGAATCACCTTTATAATTTGGCAAATAACCCTTGTAGGAAGCCTATAATTTTCCTTCTAAAATGTGGTTTTACTCCTTATACTTTTGCCTGCGTGTTATTTTTTTTTTAAATGTAAAACTGAAAGCTCTATTACCAATACCAAAATGCATTTATGGCTCCTTGGTATATTTGATTAGCTCAGATTGGTTTTGTTGGGTTTCTCGCATTGTAGAGAACCAAGCTGGCATTGGCTTCCCGAAGGAGTTGGTCACATCTCTCCCTGGGAACGGGGCTGTCTTCATTCGAAGGCCAGGTGTGATCCACACAAGTGAAGGGAAATAACTGAGGTTGTTTCACTTTAACAATTTTCTGTAAAGCAAACAAAACAACAGCATGCTCTTGTGTGAGTTTCTCAAAAAAATAAAATGAATCAATAAACTGGAGTTACTTTTTTACTTCCATATGGGGGAAATCTACATAGCTACGGTAATATACATACATACAAGGCAAAAGTCCTCAGCCTTTCCTGTGTGCAGATGCAAAGTTTTGTGTTTGCTTTATTCACTTTTAAAAGCCTGTGGTTTTTAGCAGGTGGCTTGGAGGACTTTTTATTTTTGTTTGTGGATTATTTATATAGATTTAGGTTTCTTCCAAAAATTCTTGCCTTAATTGTTTATAAAGGTTGGGTCAGTGAAATGTTGAAATGTTTCCAGAAATTAAAAGAAAAGAGTACACAGTAAGGTCACATATTAAAAAAATCTCCAAATCATGCAGTGGGGACGCCTGGTACATGTGGGTAACACACATGATTCCCTGTCTGCCTGTGACTTGCTAAACACTGGATATTGGCACTGAGCATTTAAGAATGTTTATCGTATCGAATGAAGAGAAAGAATTTAAATTTAATAAGCTGCTTGGCCATCGTGTTTTTACATTTTAGGATTCAGCTTCCTCACTTGTAAATTAAAAGTTGTAGATAAGACTTCTGAGGCCAGGAGGAAAGAAGGGTCTGTTTTTAAAAATGAGAAACTCCAGCTTCTCAAAGTCGACCATTTAACAGTTTCTTCCCTGCTAGTTGTAGATCAGATCACAGATTCCCAAACTTGGTGCACATTGGTATCTCCTAGGGAGTCTTAACACATCCTACTGTCCTGATCTCACTCCTGTATTCTGGCTTAATTGGTGTTAACATGGCCTGCGCATTGGACGTTTCAGAAGCTGCCCGGGTGATTCTAATGTGTACCAAAGTTTGAGAAGCACTGAGCTAGGTCTTGTATTAGAATCACCTGGTTTGCTTCTTAAAGGTGCCGCTTATCCTGATGTCAGGCCCAGAGATTCAGATTCCATGGGTGTAGAATGGAGCCCCCCCTCCCCGCCCCGGGATTACCTCTTTAACAAGTTTCTTCAGCTCTTGGGGCAGGGGTTCTCAGAGCCACAGTTTGAGAAGCAAATCCTCGGTGCTCATTTAAGGCTGTTATTCTCCCACCTGCACCATAAGGAACAACTACTCTAGATTAGAATCCAGCCTTGGAAAGCTGGGAGAGGGTGAGGAGCATAAGGCAACAAGAGGCCCTTCCTTGAAAATATTGTGAACCGAAGTCTGCCTAAGAGAAATCAGGACACTGTAAAGGTGATAGGCCAAGGATAGTGGGAGGATCCCTCCAAACACATGAAATTCCCTGTAAAAAAAAACTTAGATATGAGCAGTTTAGATAGGATTGCAGGGGACCAGGCTATAAGCCAGAGTGACTGAGGCTCAAGCTGTCTGATCCTTCCTCATGACCCTGGGTCTTTACACGTGGATCTCAGTGAAGTGGACAGTAACTGCGGTGAACCTCTGGCCCAGTGTCCCTGACTCATCGGGTCAGGGTGCTCAGCAGGCTGGACTCTCCTGCTGGTCTGCTCCAGTAGAACCACCCAATGCCCTCCTCTATTATCTAGGACATTCATTCCATGCAGACCTCTAGATAATGGTAGAGAGGACCAAAGGTGTGGGGTCAGTTATCGCAGACACTGTTGGTGCCCAGGCTCCTCAGCCCACCCAGTTCAGAGCACACTGGCCTAACCACCATCCACCGGGACCTGTTCCTCTGCCTCTTGCTCTGTCCTCAAACATAGTGACATACAGTCGCGTAGCCCTCAACCAATGAGGGATGGAAGTTGGCATTAGTTCCCTTACCTCCTGGGTGGGGTGACTGAGGCATGTTTCCTACAATGGCTCTCAGAATTCCTCCCTGGGATTAAGCTCCAGTCGCAAGTACGGTGCCCTGTGTTGGCTGCTTCTCTCTCTCTTCTCCCTTCTCCACTCCCAACCAATGTTTCCTGGGATCACATCCAAAATAAACTATGTGTACTTGAATGTCAGTTTGAGTTTCTTCACAAACAGATGCTAAGACAAAGACATTAGGATTGCTGGCTTCTTGTAACTAATCCCCATGTTTATAGCACAGTTACTTCCGCATATTTATATGTGATGCCCTTGGATAGAAATAAGCGTTATCTTTGGTTACAGAGAAGGTTACGGTGCTCAGATATCTGAACTAAACACCTTTAATTATCAATAAGACTCAAAGGGGTTCTTGAACTTTAGACTTTATATAAAGACAAGAGAATGGTTCTACAAATTGCAAACAATTTAATTTGTGATATGCATAGTCACTCAATCATTATGGGAACAAGTAGGCGTGAGCAAATTTAGAGTGGCTGGTAGGCTATTAAGCTTAGTTTACAATCGTTATTTCAAGATGCAGACACATGGCATCAACTGGGTATTATTAATCCTTTGTGCTAGGAAATTGATGCCTCCCTTAAAGGACACTCTCATCTCCCTCCCTGTCACTTGCTGATCCTTCTCTGGGCCCACGGTGTCTGACAGCCCTTTCAGGTCTGTGTTAGATCCCCTGTGTTGTGGTACAGAAAACAGACACGATGTGAGCTCTCCGTGTCTAAGGGATCACACACACTAATATTTGTTCCACACTTTCCTCTGCTGTTTTTATAGTTCTTGTTATCCATAATTTGCCATCACAGATCTCTGATGTACAGCATAGCAGTTTATTTCCCTTCAACACACTTTGCAAAGTGAGTGACAGTCATCAGTAATGTCTCTCTCCTTGTTGGGTAAAAAGCCACCTTCTTGGCTACCTTCTAAAAGTCCTTCCTCCCAGCCTTATGGATGTTAGTGAACACTTGGCTGGTTGAACAGTGAATCTCTGATGGGTTCAGTGAGAAGTCTGTGTGGCTCTGGTATCACATGGCACATGTGGATACCACACAGCAAACACTGGGGTCTTCAGGGATATCGTTCATTTTCAATATTTTCTCATCCCAGAACCAATTGAAAGGTAAATACCAGTGAAATCCCAGTGGAGACAGGCTATAAGCCTTATTTCTGGTCGAGGTGGACTGAAGAATGTGGCTTGGGTCTAAACCACAATCAGACTTCCAGAGTCTCACCTCCCCCAACCCTGCAAGTCTAGCGTTACAGCCGTAGAGGAGTGGTTTGGCCCATAGAGAATAGCTGGGTGCAATCTATGGCCAAGCACTGGAGGGGTTCTGGCTCAGCCTACCAATGCCACCCATGGGTGTGGCCTGTCATAGGGTGTAGATGCAGGATGTGAAGAGAGAGTAAGGCAAAGCCACACCATGCAAGAGCACTGACCCAGCGACCCTGCCCAGTGTCCAAGTGTGGCCCTGTGAATGTCAGACTGTGACCTATAGCATTAGCTATTTCTTTCCTAGGAGGAGCTAGGCTGCTAAAGTGTGGTCCTTTATTCTGTGGACTATCATCCCCTTGATCCCAAGTCTATCAGTTGGATGAAATTACTACATCTCGGGGGAGGGAAAGGGGTAGAAAGACTGCTCTGGTCTCTCTTATCAGGACACTAATCCCACCATGAGCTCATCCAAACCTAATTACCTCCACATACCATCACGTGGGTTAGGGATTAATCAGAAATGTTTGCAGGGACATAAATCTTTAGTCCTTAATAAGCCTCCTGTGCAAGTATCCATTTGTGCCCCACCCCCACATTCTTCTCTGTGCCTTCTCTGAACTTCTCAGACGGCATCATCCAGGTTCCATGTCATCTGTTTCTGGTTTAACCCCACGGGAAGCATGGGCAGGAAATCAAGGGGTGGAAGGCCGTGGCAGGTCGGGTAGACATGGTGTTGGCAGTGGGCATCCCTCTGCAACCTGCTAGACATGGTGTTGGCAGTGGGCATCCCTCTGCAACCATAGCTTGTTAGGTGGTCCCTGTCAGGGCTCCAAGTCCCACCAAGCTCTGGTGACACACCTCCACGGCCTCTAGGCTGGGTGGGTGAAGGCGCCCTGCTGCTTCTCCCTAGGTGCTAGACTATCCCTTTGTAGCTGCCTGGATCTGCCCACAGCCCTCCATCAAACTTCCTTCAATCATACCCTGTGGGATGTATTTCCTGTGGGAACTCTGATCCACCCTGAAGCTCACAGAAGCTCAGAGCCATTTTTCTGAAATGCAAATCTGATAGGTTCCTCTGATTAACACTCCAGAGTGACTCACTGCCTTCAGGCTAAAACCCAAACCCTGCAAGGCCCTGCATGACCTGTTTATTCTCACATTTCCTCTCCATCTCCTCCCTTTTATTCTTTCAGTCCAGCCAGACTGAAACATAGGGCTGTTCAAAATCTCCTTCACTTGGGTTCACAGACGGTCTTCTGCCTGAAATACCACCTCTTCCTCTATGTAATCCTGTCCCTGCATGGACCCTACTTGCACCTTAGGTCTCAGCTGGGAGGTCACCTCTTCTTCCATCAGCAGTTTGGATTAGTCACCCCCCTCCCCAGTGTCCATAGCAGTTTGGATTAGTCACGCACACACCCCACCCCCCCCAGTGTCCATAGCAGCCATTATGTGCCCATAGGTCTCAACAAACTGAGATTTCCCTGCCTTTGCAAGCTCCCATGAATCTCAGCCTCTCCCCAGTCCCTGGAACAATGCCTGGCACAGAAATAGGAAAGGAGGAGGAGAATGGTCAACAGGTCAGTAATTACTACATTTGTTGTCCTACTTTACTCAGAGCTTACTCCTGTCCTACTCATACTCTGCCTTTAACTGTGGTGTATAAGTAAAAACCTCATAGAAAAAGGAATATGATACATGACTCTTAGGCTGACCAGGATCTTTGGGCCATGAGTCACCCTACTCTTGGGACTTAATGCCAGTAAATGGTGCACATCCATGTGTTCTCAACTCCTGGGCGACCAAGAATCCCTCCATATATATACTTTTGGAAAGTTATTGACAATAGGACCAGTTCTACCATCATTGTTTAAAGTCTCAAGTATAGAAAAGCTGTCTTATGGATCAGCTAGAATGATGAATGTTTATAAAGCATTCATCATTGATCATGAACAAACTATCACTTTAGCTATTTTTAATTAGTGCTTATATAACATCCCTACAACTCTCCAAAATCAAGATTTTAACCATTACCCATACTTAACAATGCAATTGTGTTCCTTCTATGTCCCAGCTCTTGTCTCAGTTAACCACTATTCTGAATCCTGTAGTTACCACTTTTCTGCTTTCCTCTTTATATGGTTTTATTACACCCATACATATTCTTGAACATTTGTTTGCATTTTAGTTATTTTCACAATTTTATAAAAGGGGCATCTTGATATATATATCTATAATACATTTATAAATAAATCAGCTTTTGGGTGAACTTTTTCACTCTGTTTACATTGTTAACGCTTGTATGTCCTGTTACATGTCACGTAGTTATTTTGCTCACTGCTAAATAATCTCCTACTGAGTGAATATACCAGAGTTTATTCATCCTCCTTCAGGGGACAGGTTTTTGGGTTGTTTCCAAAGCTATTGTGCACACTGGTGCTATAAGCAGTCTTGTACATGTCTCCTATTGTGTATGTATCAGTCAGACTAGGTTATAGTATTCTTCAGTAACAAATGGCTCTCAAAATCCCAGCAGCATAAAACTACAAAGGTTTATGCCTCACTTATGCTTTTTTGTCCTTTGTGTTCAACAGGGAAGGCTGCTGATTATACTCACTCACGGGGCCTAGGCTCACAAGATAGTCACCATCCAAAATGCTGACAGCAGCGACAGAGGGAAAGAGCTCTGAAGAATCTGGAATCAACATTTCCTTACTCTAGCATGGAAGAGATCCCAGCTTACTTTCACTCAGGTCACTTCCCAAACCTAGACCTGGGGCCCCGCCCAGCCACAAGGGGCCAGAAGGTACATTTGACTGGAAGAGAGGGGGTCCGTATATATTTGGAAAAGTTTGAATATTCAGCTTTAGAATACCAAATAGTTATAAATATTTTATAACCCAGCAATTCCTCTTCTGCCTATACAAAGAACTTTGTGCATTGTAGCATTAATGCTGTCTTCCAAAGTTATTGCCCAGAACTTGACATAAGAAATCTTGTGCGTTCAGTTTTTCCTACTCTTAGTACTGTCAGGCTCTAAACATTTTTGCCAGTTGAATGAGTATAAAGTAGCATCTCATCATGGCCCTGACTTGCATTTTTATACTCACTAATGATGAACATCTCTTCATATTTTATTGGTTATCCCATTTGTCTTTTGCCTATTTGCTGCTTTTTTGTAGGATTTTATATATTCTGAATTTTTATTGCTAGTTTTATAGAAATTTGTCTTTTCACTTTTATGAATTAGCAAAAGTTAATTTCAACATAGTAAAGTTTATGGGTTTTCCTTCATAGTCAATGTTTTCCTGTCTTAAATTTTTCTCAACTCCAAGGTTCAAAAATAAAATTTTATGAAAGTATCAGTAGAAAATATGGGTGAATTATTTCGTTCATGGGAAGTTATTAGAAGTGGTGTGAAGTAGGGACTTTTATTTTATTACATGAAGTTAAAATTTTTCAGCTATACCTATTAAAAAAATTTCTTCTTTCATCCAAGACATGACATTCTGCTCTCATGGCCTGTTTCTGGGGGTCCCTATTCTACTAGATGTGTCAATTTGTCTACCCTGTTAATATCAACCAGTTTAAACAAACAGTTATCTGATAGAGAAATACTATTCTTTTTTTGGAAGATACATTTGGGTATTTATTATTCCTGTAAAATTTATAGTACTGAGTTCTATAAAATTCTAGTATTAAGAATTTTAATAAATAAACCTTATTTATCTATAAAAGAACTTTAATAAATAAACATGATATAATTCTCCATTTATTTATATCTTTTGCATATTTATTAATTAGGGTTTATTCTCTCTATTGAAGTCTTACACAATTTTTGTTGGATTGATTCTCAAATTCTTGATTTTATCTGTGCTCCAAATGGTATCTCTTCTAAATTACTTTTTTCCAGTTATCAGCTAATACACGGATATACGACCAGGTTTGAATATATGCTATTGTTGTACCTAGCCATCTTTATACAGATTAGGAATAATATGCATTAATTTATCTCAACTTCTATTTTCTCCTAAAATTTATGCCTGTGTTTTTCCTCATTTTATTGCACTTTCCAGAATCTTCAATACAATATTGAATTATAGTGACAATTCTTATTTCTGTTTTTAAAAAGAATGCTTTTGATGTTTTCCTACTTAATATTCTACAACTACTTATTTTTATCACATGCTTTATCCTGTACATCTTGTGATGATAGTTGTCAAGAACTGTGAAGTGTTTGAGATTTTGCCCTACTTGCAAGCTAGTCAGTTAGCCTGCCATCGTTTTATAGATGCTGGGAGAAGATGTGAGACTTGTGGTGGGACATAAATGACTCTCACTCATGGCAGCGTCGTCTTAGATTCACATTCATTCCCCTTGTCCCCACTCCATGGGAGCAATAAGGGAAGCCCAGGTAGAGGCCTCATGTGCAGCTGTGAGTCACAGCTGAGAAAACCTGTGTCTTTTAAAATGGGCTACAAAGCAGACTAGTCCAACATTTGCTCTGAAGTGAGACATTATCTTTATTATACTGGATAGTGAAATAACTCTCTGCTTCAGAAAGAGACACTATCTTTCAAGGCTATTTTCTATATAACGATCCTTGAAAAGATAGGTTGGAACAAAAGTTACAGGAGATTCTGCTTACAAGTTGTACAGAAAGGAAGATGTCCATGGGGAATTATCTCAACAATATTTGGTTTTTGTTAATGTGTTGATATGACATTTATGAGATTTCTAATATTAAACCATCTTGGAGGAGGGAGGATTGCTTAAGGTCAGGAGTTTAAGTTTGAGACCATTTTTGTATATATCCAGCTTGTACATGTTACCTTTTTCATACATAGATGCCAAAATCTTAATATTAGCAAATTAAATCCATGTTTATAAGGGTAATGTGCTTGCAATTTTGTTTTTCCATAATGGAAAAATTTGGCTGGGGCTGGTCTCTTAGAGTGAGTTGGAAAATACTACCTCTCTTTCTTTTGCCTGTATTCTGTAAAGTATTATAGAATGTTATATTCCTTGACAATACAATATAATTCTTCTATAAAACCATGCAGGCCTGGCCTTTTCGTTAAAGATTTTCAACCACTGTTTCAATATTTTGAAGAGGAATATTTGAGCTTTTTGTTTCTCCCATTTAGGCTTTGTCTATTCACTTTGTTTCCCTTGCTGTGCAAAGCTTTTTAATTTGATGTAATCTCATTTGCATACTTTAATTTTTGTTGCTGTGCTTTTGAAGCTTTATGCAAAAGTTCTTTGCCTAGACCAACATCTTGAAGTGTTTACAATGTTTTCTTCTAATACTTTCAGGTCTTACATTCAAGTCTGTACTACATTTTAATTTTTTATTTTTTTTATTAGGTCTTATAGACATAGATCATGAATACATTTATGCATATGTGGGGTACAATGTGTTGTTTTTTAATACAATTTGACATGCTTACATCAAACTAATTAATATAGCTTTCACCTCATCTACTTGATTATTGTGTTAAGACATTTATGTTCTATACTTGATTATGTTTAGTGATAGATAAGTCTAGTTTCATTCAACTGGTTATCCAGTTTACTCAGCACCATTTATTAAAGAGACTGTCCTTTTCCCATTGCATGTTCTTGGTTCCTTTGTCAAAGATAAATTCATGCATTTACAGCCAACTTATTTCTGGATTCTCTGTTCTGTTTCATTGGTCTTTTGTTTTTATGCCAGTACCATGCTGATTTGATTATCATAGCTTTGCAGTGTATTTTGAAGTGTCTCTAGCTTTGTTATTTTTGTTCAGGATTACTTTGGCTATTGGATATGTTTTATGGTTCCATATAAGTTTTAGAACTTTTCTAGTTCTGTGAAGAATGCCATTGGTACTTTAATAGGAATTGCATTAAATCATCTGTAGATTTTAGATGATATTGACATTTGAACAATATTTAGTCTTCCAATCCATGATCATAGAATATCTTTTTTTTTTTTTTTTGGCCAGGGCCAAGTTTGAACCCACCACCTCCAGTATATGGGGCCAGCACCCTACTCCTTTGAGCCACAGGTGCTCCCAACATCTTTGTGTTTTTTCAATCTCTTTTAGTGTTTTATAGATTTCCTTATATAAGTATTTCACTTTGGTCAATTTCTAAGTATTTTATATTCTTGGTAGCCTCATTATAAATGGGAATGGCTTCTTGATTTTTTTTTCAGATTGTTTTCTATTTGCATATACAAGTGATACTGTTTTTTATATATTGATCTTTGTATCCTGAAACTTCACTGTATGTATTTTAGTTCTAACAGTCTTTTGGTGGAGTCTCCAGGTTTTTCTAAGATCTTATCTCTGAACAAGCCTAATTTGACTTCTTTCCAATTTTTTTTTCTATTCTTACCATACTTCACTTAGAATTGTTTCTAGTTCCATCTATGCTGTTTTAAAAGATACTATATCACCATTTTCTATGTCTGAGTAGTACTCCATGGTATATACTTATCACATTTTATTAATCCACTCATGCGTTGAAGGGCACTTGGGTTGTTTCCACATCTTGCAATTGTGAATGGTGCTTCTATAAACATTTGAGAGCAAGTATCTGTTTTATAAAATGTCTTTTTTCCCCTTTGGGTAAATATGTAGAAGTAGGATTGCTGGATCAAATGGTAGGTCCACTTTTAGTTGAGGTATCTCCAGACTACTTTCCACAGAGGTGGTACTAGTTTGCAGTCCACCAACAGCATATAAATGTTCCTTCCTCCCTGCATTTACACCAGCACTTGTTATTTGGGGACTTTTTGATAAGGGGCATTTTCATTAGAATTAAGTGTTGTCTCTTTGTAGTTTCGATTTGCATTTCCCTGATGATTAGAGATATTGAGTATATTTTCATGTATCTGCTGGCCATTAGACTATCTTTACTTGTAAAGTTTCTATTCATGTCTTTTGCCCACTCCCCAGTGAGGTTGTTTGATTTTGTCTTGATGATATGCTTGAGCTCTTTGTAGATTATGGTTATAAGCCCTTTATCAGCTGTATAGCCAGAAAAGGGCACAACCAAACATGAAAACTACAGACAGTTATCCCTTAGGGGATATGCAAAAATTCTAAAATCTTAGGATGAATTCAGATGCATATCAAAAAACTAATTTATCACAACCAAGTGTGCTTTATGCCAGAGATGCAACATACACAAATCTATAAATGTAATTCACTACATAAATAGATGAAAGAACAAAGGCTATATATTTTCAATGGATGCAGAAATGTATTTGCTAAAATTCAACACTCTTATGATAAGAACACTTAACAAAATTGGTATAGATGGGACATACCTCAAAATTATAAAGGTCATATATAAGCCCACAGCTAACATCATATCGAATGGGGAAGGATTGAAAGTATTCCTATTTAGAGCTAGAACCAGACAAGTTTGTCCACTTTCACCACTTCTATTCAACATAGTGCTAGAGATCTTAGCTAGAGCAATCAGGCAAGAGAAAGAAATCAAAGGTATGCAAATGGGGAGAGAAAAGATTGAGCTATCACCCTTTGCTGATGACATGATCTTATACCTAGAAAACCCCAAAGATTCAACCAAGAGACTCCTGGAATTGATAAATGAATTCAGCAGTCTCAGGTTACAAAATCTGCAGGTTACAAAATTTGCAGAACTAGAAAAAGCCCCTGAATAGCAAATGCAACCTTACATAAGAAAAAATCAGGATACATCTTCATTAGACTTCAAGCTATACTACAAGGCTATAGTAACCAAAAGAACTGGTAATAGAACAAAAATGAAGAACCCAGAACTGTCGTATATCAATTCCCATTTGAATACCCTTAATCTCCTTGTCTTGCCTGATTGCAATGGATAGGACTTCCAGTGCTATGTTGAATAGCAGTGGTGGCAATGGGTACCCTTGGCTAGTTCCAGATCTGAGTGGAAATGATTTTGGTTTTACTCCATGCAAGATGATATTGGCTGTGGGTTTGCTGAAGATGGCCTCTATTCATTTAAGAAATGTCCTATCTAAGCCTATTTTATTAAGTGTTCTAACCATGAAAGGATCTTGGATATTATCAAAAGCCTTTTCTGCATTAATTGAGAGAATCATATGCTCTTTGTTTTTGATTTTCTGTAGTGTATTACATTTATAGATTTACACATGTTGAACCAGCCTTGTAACCCTGGGATAAAACCAACTTGATCATAGTGTATAACTTTATTGATGTATAATTGAATTGTTTGCTAGGATCTTATTGAATATTTTTACATCAATATACATTAATGATATTGATCTACAATTTTCTTTCTTTGTTGGGTCCTTTTCTGGTTTGGGATCAGGGTAACATTTGCTTCATAGATTGTGTTGGGAAGGATTCCTTCCTTTTCAATGTTTTGGAATAGATTATGTAATATGGGTACTAGTTCCTTTTTGAAGGTTTGGTAGAATTCTGATGTGAAACCAACTGTTCCCAGGCTTTTCTTTTTTGGGAGATTTTGTATAGTTGATGCTATTTCAGTGCTTAATATAGATCTATTCAAAATTTCCAATTTGTTTTGGCTAAGTTTAGGAGATGGTGTGCTTCCAGGTATTGGTCCATTTTCTCCAGATTTTCATATTTCTAAAAATAGAATTTTGGATAGTAATCATTGAGGATTTTTTGTATTTCTATAGTATCTGTAATTTCCCCTTTATTGTCTCTGATTGATGATATTAGAAATTTTTCTTTTCTGTTTCTGGTTAGGTAAGCCAAAGGTTTATCAATTTTGGTAATCCCTTCAAAGAATTTTTTTTGTTTCATTGATCTTCTGAATGATTTTTTGGTTTCAATTTCATTTAATTCTGCCCTAAATTTTGGTTATTTCTTTTCTTCTGCTGGGTTTGGGGTTGGATTGATCTTCCTTTTCAGTTATTTAAGATGGCTTATTAGGTTGCTGACTTGCTCTATTTTCTTGATGAAGGCTTCTAATGCTATAAATTTCCCTCCTGGGATTGCCTTTGCAGTATCCACAGGTTTTGATAGTTTGCATCTTCATTTTGTTCCAAAAAATCTGATGATTTCCTTCTTAATCTCATCTTTGACCCAGCTATCATTCAGCCTAAGGTTAGTTTCCATGACTTTGAGTATGAAGGTTTCTGTTGAGTTCAACTTTTCTGTGATAGTTCAAGTAGATATAAGGAATAATTTCTATTGTTTTATGTTCTAAGATATAATCAATTTTGGAGGATGATCAATGACTTATAAGAATGTGAATTCACTTTTATTAGGATGAAATGTTCTGCATGTCTTTTAAGTCCATTTGTCCTAGGGTTAAGTATAAGTCCATTATTTCTTTGTTTATTCTTGGAGGATCTATCCAGAACTTCCAAAGGTTTGTCAAAATTTCCAACTATTATAGTGCAGGAAGATATATTGATCCATTAGGGTTTTATAAATCGAGGAGCATTCTGATACAGTGCATAAATGTTAACTATTGAAATCTCTTCATATTGAGTGTTTCCCTTGACAAATATTAGGATTCATCCTTGTCTTTCCTTATTTTTGTTGGTTTAAATCCAGTTGTATCTACAGATAAGTTTCAACCCCTGCTTTTTCCTGAATTCTATTTGCCTGGATTATAGCTGTCCCTCCCTTCACCCTGAGTTGTTTTATCTTTTGACGTTTGTCTCTTGGAGGCAACAAGATACCTGGACTGAGTTTTTGTATCCAGTTAGCCAACTTGTGCCTCTTTAGAGGAGAATTGAAGCCATTCACATTGAGGATTGATAGTTATGGTAGTGTTTTGGCCATCTTGTTTTTCCAAGGTCCAAATGCATATTTTTAACCCTTTCACCATTGTGGAAGCTAGATTTTGTTCTTTAAATCCTGAGTGAGTTCACGTTGGTGGTAGACCATCATGCTGGTCATTATGAATGATGGGTCTGAGTATTTCCTGGAGAGCTGGTCTAGTTATCTGGGCATTGTGTGGGCCATCAAACAGCAGCATGGAAACAGTGGCACATGTGGAAGGAGGGGGTACAGGGAGAGAGGGACATGTGCAGAGACAGTGACACCCAGAGTCAGTGGTATGGGCTGAATTAGTGGTGAATAAGGAGGCAGTGATTCCCCAGTTCTAACTTTGGCAGCAATCTTTCCTGACTTCCCTTCCCATTGGAGGGACCCTGTTCCAGCCCCTTAGGATTGCATAGATGGAAGTAGCTGTGTATTTCTACTTTCTGGCCACTTGGAAACTCTTTGAAGTCTTTCCGGTAAACGGTATTTATATTTCCTAGGACAATCTGATTGGATCTTTCAACCTAGGTTACCCACTTCAGAATCCTCTGAAGTTGAGCGGTGGTGGTATTGTAGTGGAGAGAGACTGTCACTGGTGGGGTGGAGTGTGGGGCCACCAAAGGTGTTTGTATGTTTCCCCAGCTGAGATTCCAGCATAATACCATGACTCGGGATTGGGTAGATGCAAGCTGACATTAAGACAGAGCCAGCTTGCGTTATCTCACCAAGCCAGCCCTCTCAGTCTCTGGCTACAGCTCTGACAGGTTCCTTTGCAAGGCTGTAGGGGAAAAACTACAATCATAAACCCCAGATTATTGGTGAAGGGGTGGTTAGCTCCAGTTTCTGGGGCCCCCATCCAGTCTTACCCCACCAGTTTTAATTGCCAAATAGTGGAAAATATTCATGAGTAGGAACCTATGGAAGAACTGTGGCAATATAAAAAATCAGAGTAGATCCATTTCCCCATAAGATGACAAAGGAGATATAACAGAAAATGCCATCCATAGAGAAATTGCCAAGATATCATAAATAGAATTCAACATATGGAAATAAGGTGAATTGAATGGAGGAAAAAATGGAAATAGAAATCTAAAAAGTAGCTTAAAAGTTGCCTTAAGAATCATCATCCTTAATTAGAGAAATGCAAATCAAAACCACTTTGAGATATCATCTAACCCCAGTAAGATTAGCCCACATCACAAAATACCCAAATTAGAGATGTTGGCATGGATGTGGAGAAAATGGAACACTCTGCACTGCTGGTGGGAATGCAAACTAATATGTTTCTTTTGGAAAGATGTTTGGAGATCACTAAGAGATCTAAAAATAGACCTGCCATTCAATCCTTTAATTCCTTTACTAGGTATATATCCAGAAGACCAAAAATCACTTTATAACAAAGATACTTGCACCGGAATGTTTATTGGAGCCCAATTCATAATTGCTAAGTCATGGAAGAAGCCCAAGTGCCCATCGACCCATGAATGGATCAATAAATTGTGCTATATGTACACCATGAAATATTATGCAGCCTTAAAAAAGACGGAGACTTTACCTCTTTCATGATTACATGGATGGAGCTGGTATATATTCTTAGCAAAGTATCTCAAGAATGGAATAAAAAGTATCCAATGTACTCAGCCCTACTAAGAAACTAGGGCTTCATATGAAAGCTATAATCCCAGGAATATGGGGAAAGGGGAAAGAGAGACAAGGGGAAAGGGAGGGGCGGGAGGGTAATTGGTGGGACCACACCTACAGTGCACCTTACATGAAGACTATTTTAAGTAGTTTGATGAAAATATTTCAGATTGTTTATAAAACCAGCACACTGTACCCCACGACTGCTATGATTTAATTTTAAAAAAAAGAAAAACAGAGAAGTGAGAGATTATGACATTGTCACATTTTCAAATGTTTTTCTTTTCCCATTTCTCCAGTGCATATTCGTTTATTTGGAAATCTCTCCTCCTTTGCTCCAGACTTTGTAAATTCTCTCCAAATCTGGACTTCAGTGGCTCACATCTTTCTAATTTACTCTCTGGGTATGTTATTAGTTTCTTGACCACTGAGTACCTGTCCTCTCTGATGTACGTTTTTACACTAAACAGGGGACACTTATCAATTCTCTTCCTAACTACTGCAAAATAAAGATTTCAGGACCGAGCTGATAAGACTACATTCTCCTGCAAAGGATACCCATGTAAAGGAGAGGGAGGGTGGGACTTAAGGGGGGTGTATTTATACGTTAACTTTTCCCCTGTCAGTCTCATAGGTTCATCTATTCCAGTGCATCACAAGTTCCTTTAAAGAATGAGCTTTGTGCATACAATGGTCCACAGGCAATTAAGTATCGTGTATACAAATAAGTCTGTTGGAAGTAGGCTTAAATTTTATCAGTGGAGTCTTCTGATAATCATTAACTCAAGAACAAAACAAAAACCACTAAGCACCTAATATATGGAGCGTCTCAGATAATTATATAACCCCTGGCCTTGAGCTTTCATTTCATGGTGGATCATTAAGACATCACCTTCTTTTGCAGCTGTAAATGTTATGAGCCCTTGTTTAACCTCAAGCAGCTAAAACAGTACTTCAAGGTCAGAACAGAGTTGTTTGGGAAGCATTTCTCATCTTCGAAGGGCAGCACCTAGTCATATGTAACCACGCACAATGCCTTTCTGGAGTCCAGCCTTGGCTGGTGCTGAGGCAACTGATTATTCCCAGCTCAGAATCTGATCCCTCGTTGCTCCTGCACCAGCTGCCCAGCACAGCTGGAGCTGTGCTCCAGCTCTCTTATGTGGCTAACTGGGTTTCCAGGAGTCAAGTAGAAGAGTGACTTGGGCTACATGGCCTTCATTCCCACCCTGCACTTATCCTGTAAATATTTCTTGAGCACTCGACCTACGAAAGTCACTATGATTGATGCTAGCAAAACCCTAAATATTGAACTCTAATCGTAAAGGGTAACTTAATTGGGTGAACGAGGGGAGTTAGAGGATTGGACATATCCTACCTTTTGGTTACCAAAGCCAATAAAAACCAGAAGATACGAAGATCCAGAGTTCTGTAAGATCTTGTAGAGGGATGTTTGACTCAGCCAGGAAGGGGACAGTCATGGTCAGGGCAGACTTTACGGAAAAAGACTCAAGCAGTGAGGTACTGAGGGTAGAGGTGGGGAATTAGCCAGAGTAAGAGCAGGCAGGACACACCTGGAGCAAACCAGTGTTCTCTAGAAAGCAGAGCTTCAGGCAAGGATCAAAATGGCTACAATTTAAGGAGTGTGAAACTGGGGCAGCAAGGAAGTGGTCAGGGAAGGACTGAGGTGACGTGCAGTGACACATTGTCATGCTGGCAAGTGCTTTTTGATGAACTGAAGAGACGCAATATTAGACATCTCCAGAGAGGCCACGAGGAAAAACTGCCTGAGATAATTCATGATGATTTTCTCCCCCACCACCTCCTATGTTTCCTTTTGGTCAAAATGTGGTCTGCAGGAGTTTTATCACCAAGACCCCTTTTCAGCTACCTGGGCCACCGGATCCTGTGCCCTGAGGTGTGATATGGCAGGTGGCACCCCAAACTCCTAGCACACAGCCAGTCAGCTTGGCTGTGAGTGGCAGCCCTGGCATTCCCGGGTCTAGTGAGCGGCTGACCTCAGGTGGGGCCTGTGGCTATGAGCCAAGCTGAGAAGAACAAGCTGCTGTGGAGGGAATCTGAGATGGTTCATGTAATCTGAGTCTGCTGTGACCAGACAGCAAAGAATGACCACAAATCTTTATTTCTCCACATGGGCTGCCAGAGCAAGTTTTAGAAGAATTTCTCCTGCTTGAAATTACTTGAAAGGGTCTCCCAGGCACACCAAGTCCAGTCCCTTTGGCTTTGAGACCTGCCATATATGGCCTAGGCTGCCTGGAAGCTGGATTAGTGTGGGATAAAGCGGGCATCGACGTGCATGCTTGTGTGTGTTGGGGGCGTGTGTCAGGAAGAGTCACCTGGAGACTGAGGTGAGTCGAGCAGCAGTATTGTTGGCATGAAACTCCACACCGGGAAGGGCTGTGTTGAGACTGCAGCCCCGATGGCAGCTCTGGGGTCAGGTTTTAAAGCTAAGGGAAGAGTAGTGGGGTGGGGTAGCTGACATAGAGAGGGCTGTGCTTTCCCCGTTCTCAGGGCATAGGAGGATGTTTGCTCAAGCAAGCTGGGAGGGGGTCCTTTCATCATCGCTGAGCAAGCACTGGAAAATGTTCTCGGATCATGGAAGCATGTTTGTTAAGTACAGAGCAATTCTTCATACATACTGGGACATTATAATACAGGACCAACTGTCCTAAAATGCCTGTTGATTCCCTGCAAATGGGTCCTGACCTTTCCTTCAGTGCCACGCTCTGTCTCCATGTTCTCCATCCACAGAATACTTGGCATCTGTCAAAGACCATTTAAAACCAGGTGAACCTGGTTCTTTGAGAAATGGATATAACTCAAATTTGACTAGCTCTAGAGTTAGGAGCAGAAAAGGACCATCACTTCAGTAAAATGGACCCAAGTCACCCTTAAGGAAATGGTAAGGGGAAACATGACTCATGCCATCTTTGGAACTGACACATAACTAGAAATATCCAGGCACCAGTCTGTGGTGCTGATCTTTAAGACAGGCTAGATCAGAGATGTCGACACAGCCTGGGGCTAGAGACCTACGGAGTGCGGTCTAGCTTACTGTGACCATCCCACATACCATTGGTGGTTGACTTACACTACCTCTCCTGGCCAGATCTGTACTTTTCCAGCCAGGCCAGACGAGAGGGTAGTGAGATCCTGCAGGGAAGTACCACTGAGTTGCAGGGCTATCGACAGCTAGCCTCAGCAACCACCCCCAGGAATTCTGCAGCAGAAAGTGGAGAGGCTTTTGGAATCTGGTCTAGGCTCAAGATCAGACTTGCTTCTTACTAATGGATCTGGGATAGTCCACTTAACCTTGCCTCAGCATCTCAGTTTTAGGATCTGGCAAAGGCATTGTCAGATTCTTCTACATCTTTAAGTAACTTACTGAAGGAGCACTTTTCGAGAGACATCTTTAAGGAGGTCAGGGAGCAGGTTAGGGCAGGGAGAGGGTGAGCAAAGACATGGTTTTGGCTGAAGTATGCTTGGGTGTGACCCCTCAGGCTCTCTTGAGCTCTAAAACATGAGTGGTCCCATAGTAGTGTCCAGCCCTGAGGCAAAGGATCATGTTCTTTTATCCTAAAAATCTGTCTTTAGCCACACACTGCTGGGGGCAGCATTTCCAGCTGAGGTGGCTCCTGTCACTTGAAAGCAGTTTTCTGGAGAACTGTGCATCGGAGCTGTTAGCAGCCTGTATTCATGTCAGCTGTAGGGCGGATGTGCTGGCCCAGGAAAGATCCAACAATTAACTCGACCATATCTTGAAGAGATTGGATTACCTTGAGAGGATTGTCAGTCACTAAGTTTGAAGGTACCCCACCCTGAACTACGAACCTGAGAAGTCCAGCCAGTTGTCAGACAAGGATCTCCCCCTCATCCTCTCACTTCATCTAGTCACCATGTTTGTTAAACCCTGACTGTGGCTGATGCCATGATGTGCTTTGGGGATATGGAAATAAGTTAAGCAACATTACTCTTGTAAGCACTCTATTCTTAATACTTAAAGACAGCATTTTTAGATTTTATATATCAACTAAGATTTTATACATCAACTCAAGTCCTATAGTCTACCACAGTCACAAACCCATTCATCAGGGTAGGGCATTAACTTACAGCCACCAGACATTTCCATACCCCTGCCTGTGATGTCCGCCTCTATCAGCTTCTGGATCTGATTCTGATTTCTCTGCTTGGGTTTTTCCACAGAGTCAGTCCAGAGAAGTAGTTGTGATGACATCTTGCATTGGGGGCACATCAAGCTTAAGTACTAAAATGAACAGTTTAACAACTCTAGTGAAGTTTCTGAAAGTATAGACTACTTCAGATACCTAGGACTACTCTTCGGAAATAGGTTTTTTGGCCTCTGTTCCAGAATAAATCTTTAGGACTCAAATCCGTTCTGAAGCACCCCTTGAAATTGTGCATTCTAAAATATGAGCATCACTAGAAAGTAATTTATGCCTCTCCTTTTAGTGAAAAATAGGGAAAAAGACTAGGGCTCTTTAAATCCCCTTGATAACAGGGTCAGAAGCCACGTCCTTAACCTTTAGGACAGGTTCAACTTCATGCCACTGACAACTTGGGTGAGATAATCCTCTGTTAGGAGGATGTCCCATGCATTATAAGAGGCTT
Organism: Galagoides demidoff; assembly: GCA_963574575.1. Classification (NCBI taxonomy): domain Eukaryota; kingdom Metazoa; phylum Chordata; class Mammalia; order Primates; family Galagidae; genus Galagoides; species Galagoides demidoff. The sequence goes on from CAUYQV010120915.1 coordinate 45,399, forward strand.
AACAGCATCCCTGGCCTCTGCTGACTAGAGCTGGTATCTCCTAGTGTGTGACAAAGATGTCTCTAGTCATTCTTATATGGCCCTCAGAGCAAAATTGCCAGGTACATTGCCACCATGGTTGAAGACCACCATCATAGGGTCTGGTATCTAATAAAAGATTGTACATAGATCCTCAGACTTGTATACCAAACCTGGCTTCACTACTTATTGGTTATCTGATCAAGGAAATAACCCAATGAATCCTCATAATGAACATTAACAGGAACACAAAGTTGTTAGCACCACCTACCATATCCTCCCTCCATATCCTCAGATTCCTCCTCCCTGCGGGCTGTGGCACACAAGTCTACTTGAGATGACAGTTTACTTGCTATGTCAAGACTGCTTCAGGACATGTCTTCCAGATCCTACATCCCCCTTTATGTTCCACTGCCCATATGTTTCTCCGTAAGTGGAACTGCTGAGTCAATACCAGTAGTATTATTTCCTCAAAAGTAAGATAGAGACAGCATAAGGCACTGTCCGTGTCCCTGCTCTGTCCTTCAGATTTACTATTCTATTCTCTCCTTGGGGTGTCTGTACCTCTGCTACCACACATGGGAAGTTGAAAGAGCTGAAGAATGACCACTGCTCAGAGTCAGTCCTTGAAGGATGAGAGTTGGCATAGAACACCCTGGGATGACCCTCAGACCATCACTTCTGGTCTCCCATGGTAGCAGCTAGCTCAAGTACTTATCAACTATTCTCCATTCTTACTTAATTCCCCTACTGGTGCTTTCTGTACTTCAAATAAACCACTTGACAAAAAATTAGGCAGTGAATCTTACTTTATCCCAGGGCCTGCCTCTGCGGGAGCCCAATAATGCCAAATCCTAAGTAGTTAACATTTGTAAGGCAGCTAGTTCATTGTCTTTGAGCTCAACCGTGTAGTAAAAACACCTCAGAATGTTCAACTAATGCTTTTGAGTCATGCTTTCTTCTATTAATGCTATGCCTGATTCAGCAGCAAGAAAAGGATGTCACCTGGAAGAAATACATATTTTTATATGTATTTTGAGAGGATCTTGCTCTGTTGCCCAGGCTGGAGTGTAGTGGCTGTTTACAGGCACAATTGTAGGGCTCCAGTAATGCTGCTGCCCCCGCCTCCTGAGTAGCTGAGACTACAGGTACCACTGTGCCTGGCTCAGAATATGTACGTTGAATACAATTGTTATATGCAAGGGCTTAGCCTTATGACCCCTATGTGTACCCACATCCATGCATACTCAAGTCCCATAGTCAGCCCCATGGAACCCACATATAGGAAAAGTCAGCCCTCCGTATAGATGAGGTTTAAATACCCAAAACATTGTATTTTCCGTACCTCTTCAGTTGAGGAAAATCTGCATGTAAGTGAACTCAGGCAGTTCAAATCCTTTGAGAGTCAACTGTACTTTGCATTTCAAGTGAACCTGACCATGCCTTGGTTTTCAGTTGCTAGCAAGAAAGTAATGCATTAAGGAGGGCAGTTGACTTGACAGCTTTGCCAGCTCTATAAACCACAGAATTTGGCAGAGCCCAACAGTACTCTGGAAGTTTCTCACCATGATTTGCCATTGTATTGTCAAGAAGATGACAGACACTATTTCAGAAATCAAGATGCATGAATTTTGTTCAAATATGAAACAGTTGGTGAAGACTTATCAGCCTAAACACAGAAAAGCCTTTAACAGATGGATTACATCAGATTCCATAAACACTATAATTGTTTGGCAGGATTACTGCTTACGCTCAAAAATGTAATTGCAAGGATACACACAGACGACACATACCCAATAGACACAGCAGTACCACTTGTGCATAAACAAGGCCTTGTCCTATGCCTTCTGTGCAGTGCTCATTAACTCAAACCCAGAATCAAGCAGCAATTACCTCCAATATCTCTGGCTGCTGTTCCTACCATTTTTCTGTTTCCTGGGAGCTTGAAATGAAATAAAGCACAACCCTGCCCTCTTCTCCCTAGCATATTCGAAGACAGACTGACCCTGGAGGGCAGCAAGGGAGACAGTGTTATAGTGAAATCAGCCCTTTTTAATTAGGTGTGGGCAAAGCAGATAGCTTACTGAGAGAGAAGTATCCTGTAGTTCAGGAGGTTTCTGTTATTGCCTAAGAAGACTTACAAAGATGCTGGTCTAGCTTACATGGTAGTCTTCTCAGATTACCATCTGGGAACAAATCAGAGGGCTTAGGAAGAAGACATCTTACAGGATTTCATCAGCCCCCCATTTTTCATGAAGTATTTGTCATTGAAATCGAGAAGGGAAGAAATTGGAAGTAAATCCATCTCAGGCCTGCTGCCAGGAGGAGAAAGCAAGGCAAATGTAGGTCCACAGAAAGGCCAAGGCTGAAGGGAAAGCCCTCCACTGGAGACTACAGAGCAATTGTGGGGTTATTTTAATTGAAGACTTATTCTGTGCCAGGCGCTGAGTTAAGCATGTAACTCCTTAAGGCTTAAATGATGTTAAGGAGAGAATTCAAGCTTGGGAGCTTTAATAACTTGCTCAGAGTGGTTGTAATTAGACTCGTAATCGACTTTGGTTTTGCCAGAGTTCCAGGCTCTGAACTTGAGTTGAGACAGGTTGTGCACTTTTAGATGATTTTGTCATGTGTTCAAAGGGATCCTGATGTTTCTGAAAACTTACATAGCCTACCGGGAGGAAATTTGGTGTTTCTTTCCTCTGAATATTCAAAATCAAGGAATGGAGAAGATGTGGAAAGAAAACAAGCCATGTTGGTTAAAAATAAAGTCCTCTTGGCTCGGCGCCTGTAGCTCAATCGGCTAAGGCGCCAGCCAAGTACACCTAAGGTGGCGGGTTCAAATCCCCAGCCCAGGCCCGCCAAAACAACAATAATGGCTGCAACCAAAAAATGGCCAGGCGTTGTGGCAGGCGCCTGTGGTCCCAGCTACTTGGGAGGTGGAGGCCGGAGACTCGCTTGAGCCCAGGAGTTGGAGGTTGCTATGAGCTGTGATGCCGTGGCACTCTACCCAGGGGGATAGCTTGAGGCTCCGTCTCAAAAATAAAATAAAATAAAATAAAAAAAATAAAGTCCACTTATGATATTTATAAAAACTTAGCTCTGAAATAGCCAAACTTTCTGGCAGAATGTTTTTTGTTCACCCCACAATAGATTAAGTTGTATCACGAGATGACATAGTCTCTCCATGTCATTTTCTAATTACAGCAAGTGATCCAATTCTGAGATCCAGAGCAAAGCACAAAAAATTTGATACAAAGAAACATTAAAAAGTTATGTATCCAGGAAAAATGCAAACTCGTAAAGGTACAGAAAAGGGAATTAAAGCAAAATGAAGATCTTTGTGTAACTACATCCCCCTGTACAGCTTGAAACATTACCCTCTGCCAGAATGTTTGGGAATGTTCTCATAGTCCGTAGAAATCACTACTCTTTCTGCCCCTTACCTGGAACCATTATCCTGATTTCTAAACTATTAAGTTTTGCTTGAGTTTTAGTTTTATATAAAGAGAATTATAGCTTTGCTCAACATTACTTGAGTTAGGTTATTTCATGTAGTTATAGTTTTTCATTACTGTATAGTATTCCATTATATATGAATCAAGATTTTAGCAAATAAAAATTCAGGACACCCAGTTGAATACGAATTTTAGATAATTTTTAGTAGATTCCATGTGATGTTTAATTTTACACTGAAAATATACTAAAAAGTCTTAAATTTAGATGGAAATTCTGCATTTTACTGGTGAACCCAATTTTATGACATACAAAATATGTTTAACCCTTGGCAAAGTGTTCAGTAACGAAACACCAAACATCTTATTTGAACACCTATAGACTTTGATCATAGTTGAAAGGTTAATATTCCTTCAGAGTTTTGGATTGTTTCCAGAGTTTGGCTATTACACATGCTAAAAATATTCTGTTTCTTCACTGTTAATATCTTAAAACAAACTTTCAACATAGGAATAGGTTTAAATGAAGATACTATCAAATTAGAGTATCACTTTTACATGGTCTGAGTATCAAATATGGTAAAAGCATGATAACCCAATATGAATACTCCACAATTTCCCTATTTTGGTTGGGAGACTCCAATTGTTCCAGAGAACTACTCAACAGCATAAGAGGCTAGAGAAGTAAACAAATGTTGCAGAACAGGCAACACAGCATTTGATTTGCTCCAGGCTCCATTTTTTAGAGAATATAAATTCATGCATTGAGGTACAATCGTAAGGAAGCAAAGATGAAAGGTCGAAAATATGGAAGGGAAAGCAAATAAGATGGGGCATTACTGAGCTGGCCACAACTTCAAGTAAACTATTGTGATAGTTGCTTAACCACAGGTGTGGCCGGGAGAAATGTGTGTGGACTTAACTGTTAGGCAGGAGCCAAATATGCAGGTGGCAGATACAGGCCAGGTGGGCAGTTCCTAGGGTGGAGAAGCTAGAGGTATCAGACATGTGGAGGGACTGCAGGAAAATTCAGAACACCTGCCAGTCAAGGCTGTCAGTCATCTGTGACATCCCACACGTCCTGGAAACCCTCTTGTGGACCAGGTGAATGAAAGGAAAGCACCTTAGAGTTTTTAACATCTTTCTCTAATCAGACTGACTTGTTCCTCTCTCTGGCACACATTTTACCTTTGCATAGCTTCCTTTTCTTTAATAAAAGCTGTTATGTGGAATTGTTTTCTGTCTGCAATCACTGTGTTACACCTGTGCTTGTGATTCTGCCAAGAGGACAATAGCCCACTGAAAGGCAGTCTGAATCTGAAATGAATTGTCTCTATTGTCCTACATACAACTCAAAGTGTGCCCTGTGGGGTGTGAACACTTCACACTTGCAGGTTTGGATAATTCAGCCCCATCTTTAGGTTGTTAGGGTAGCCAGATCTCCTGTGGTCACAATCTAGTTAGATCTAGGCAATGGAGCTGCTCACCACCCCAGACAGGCAGGGAGGTGGAGGTCTTACAGAATTCCATTCCCTTGTCAGGGTGGGGGGTTGTGGGGGGAGAGACAATGACCTATGGTAAGTTCATAGCTGAGTAAGTCCCAGAAGCATCACAAAGAGCCAGACCCCTCACCATGGATGCCCCAGCCTAGAGGCAAATATCAGAATCCAGGGCTCAAAGAACAGGTCACTAATCTGATCTGGAGTGGCACATAAACTAGCCAAATCTAAAAAGGGAGTGTTAGCTAGGGAATGCAGTTCAGATTTTCAAGGGTAACATGGAATGGGTAGAAAGGTAAGCCAGAAACCAATTGTGTCCATATGAATAGTCACAAATGGGAGCCAGTCATAACCCCAGAAAACAATCTTGAATAACAAAAATCCCAAAAGCTCAAAAATTCCTGAAGTCCAAAATCCTAAGTGGAATTCTGGAAAAAATTCAGAAATTCTGTGAGATATTTTTCAAGGGATTTTGAAAAACAAACAGAACATTTCATATGTCACTTTACACATTGAACAGGCAATAATATACATTTAAGCATAAAACACTCAGGTGTACTAATGACAGTTGTTGCATAGATATAACAATTATGAGTACATGAATGTGTTTGTGCACCGTTTTGATTACAATTGTTCGATTGTTAATCTTACTGTACCTAATTTATAAATTCAACTTCACAAAGATGTGTAGGAACAAGAAAGAATAGGTCAAAAGTTAAGTATACAAATGCATATCACTATGGTAATAGCATGCACCAAGTTTATAGTTCTGGTCATGTGAAATACTGTGAGGAACAACCTAAATCTGTGGACAAGATCAAAAACAGTGAGTCACTAGCACATATGCAGTCACCCCAAAAGCCAAGATCAAAAGGTTTCACAATGAACAAAGATGTCTATAAGAATATGTCTATTAGAAGACATCTTTGTTCATTGACAAAGTTTCAATGTTTTTACATAAATAGGCAATGTTTATACATAAAGTCAATGTTGTAATGATACTGCAGTGAAAGTGAGAGTACAAACATCTTTGACATCCTGGCTTTAATTCTTTTGTACATATCCCAGAGTGGGATAGCTAGATCAAAACATTCTTAGTTGAGGAACCTACATACTGTTTCCGAAATGGCTGTACTAATTTAGATCCCCTCTACATCCTAACCTGTGTTTATTTTCTATCTTTAATAATAGCCATCCTAACAGATGTGAGGTGATCTCATTGTGCTTTTGCTTTTCCCTGACAGTGACATTGAGCCTTAAGTCTGTTGACCATCACCATGTCTTTTAAGAGATGTCTACTCAGATTCTTTGCTAATTTTAAAGTAAGGTTGTTTTGAGTAGTTTTGTATTGCCATTTGGATATTAGCCCCCTATTTGTTGAAGAAATTATTGAAAATGTTTCTCAACGGAGTTGCCTCTTTAGCCTATTGTTTTTGTTGTGCAGAAGTTTTTAGTCTGATGCAATCCCATTTGTCTAGTTTTGCTTTTGTCATCTGATTTCAAGGTCTTACCCAATAAATCTCTTCCCAGGTCAATGTCATGAAGCTTTCTTTCCCCCCCATCCTTTCTGTTTTATGGCTTCAGGTCTAATTATAACCCTGGAATGGCCTGAGCAAATGTGGAAATGTTTTGCCTAAATCCCACTTTAGGAATTAAAACCTAGCTCCCCGCTTCAGGCCAGTGGTCAGGAAGGGAAGGGGGAGTGTCCTTTGTACCACAGTAGATAGCTAGGGAATAGTCTGGGTGGAGGTCATGAGATTGTCCTTAAATATAGGATGAATCAAAACCAACCACCATAGTTGAACAGCAGTACCCTGAAGCTGAAATAAAGTTCCCCCTTTTCTGCTCAGAGGCAGGATCTTGGTACTTTAAGACAGGAGTCTTATAACTTCACCAGGAAATTAAACTTTTCTCCCCAAACCATTTATCCTCACTCTTCTGATGCAGTGCCAAACTTTTGGTAACTGTTTCTCTTTAAATCCATTTTGAGTTAATTCTTGTGTAAAGGGCAAGATAAGGGTCCAATTTTATTATTCTGCACATATCTAGCCTATTTTTTTGGCATTATTTATTGGAAAGACTGTCCCTTTTGTCATTATGTGCGTTTGGCACTTTTGTTGAAAAAAGTTAATTGACTTCAGATGTGTGGATTTCAGGGCTCTCCTATTTTACTAGTCCATGTGTCTGTTATGCAATACTGGGCTGTTTTGATTACTATAACTTTGTAATATATTTTGAGGTCAGTTAGGTGCCTCTGGCTAACCTCCCACACCTCCTTTGGCTATTTGGGGTATTTTGTGGCTCCACAAATTTTAGAATTGTTTTTTCTATTTATGGGAAGAATGACATTGGAATTTTGATAAGGATTGCATTGAACCTGTATATGTCGGTACTATGGACAGTTAACAATTAGTTTTCTTCAATCCATGAATTCAGAATCTATGTCATCTTCAGTTTTAAAAATTAGTCTTTTATAGCTTTTAATATACAGACCTTTCACCTCTTTGGTAGATCTACTCCAAAGTAATGTTAGATCCTTTTAAAATGTGTTTTCTCCAGAAAGTTGGGCACATACACATATACAGGTGTTACATACTCCTGATGAAATGACTTGTTACTATGACCTTTGTCAATGGCTTTTGATCTAAAGTCTAGTTTGTCTAATATAGCTAATCATGAGTTCTGTTTCCATTTGCAAGGAATACTTTTTGCATTCCTTCACATTAAATCTGAGGGCCATTTAAGAAAAGAGTGTTTTGTAGACAGTGTATAGCTGGGTCTTAAACTCTTAGCTACTCCATGCCTTTCAATTAGAGAGTTTAATCCATTTACATTCAAGGTAGTTAAGTAATGAAATGATGTGATTTCTTACCTCTCTGGTTGTTGCTTTGTGATTTGGTGGTTTTCTATAATATGCTATATGTTACATATTTATTTGTTAATTTTCTTGATAGTGATGGCTTATGCATCACAGTCATAGTTAAGACAATTGCCTCTACCAGTTTTGTCAGACTGGCCTAATTTAGGAGAAGGATCTCAATGATCCTTTTGGCCAGAGATTTTATGGTGCCTCTTAAATACTTGATTGCCTAAACTTCTGTTTTTGGTGACCTCCAGGAGATTAAGATGTACCATATTTGTACTAGGAGACAGGTTTTTAGAAGCCAAACCATTTAATATAAAAAGATGGGGCAATTAGACGTTCTAGGTCTATTTTCATGGCAAACCCAGATCAGTGTTTGCTTGTCTTTCTATGAGCTGGGGGAGAGAATGTGTGACAAATGCCTATATTCGCACTGAGACTTCTTCCTCTGGTCTTGGCGAGAGAGCCTTTGGAAGCAGGCTCATGTGATTTCATTTTCTGTGATTTAGGAAGACTTGGAAATACAAAGCCTATAGCCTTCCAGAGCTAGGTGGTTAAAGAGGGAATCCCTTGGGTGAAAGCAATAGAAATTGGGGCACTATGTGGGCAAACTCCTTTTAGGAAAGATGGATAGATCTGGAGTTTTCACTGTGGAAAATTAAAGATAAAGGCTCAGAAGATGTTGAGCTCATATTTAGACAGCTCTATTAACTCTCTAATGCAAATTAGCCAGGCTGTAAAGTCACCACTGGAAGAACTGCCACCAACCCTTTCCTGCGAGAAGTATGAAGCTGCATTTTAACCCTTTTGCTGCACTGCTTCTGGAGGTGTAGCCCCTAGAAGTGCTCGTGTGAGCCATTTAAAACCTCATTATTCTATGGTCTAGGGAAACTCAGATAAGCAGTCTCCCTGCTCCCAGAGCTAGGCTATTCAGTCTCTCATGAGACCTGTAGAAGCAGGTATGTTCAATGTGTAGACAAACTACTACTTCCAGGAAGAACTTATGGACCTAGAACTATTGCTGGAACAAACTAGTGAGAAGGCTCAGAAGATTCCAAGCTCCTGCACAGGCTGCCTACCATCTGTCCCTTTAACTGATATAAATTAGAAATCAATCTGTCAAATAGCCACTAGGAGAATGTACCATAAAACTCTAGGGAAAACAGCTGTGCTTTGAGTCCCCTATCTGCAGTGCTCCAGCTGTGTATCCCCTAGAAATATTTACCTACTTAAAGCTACCACTTTGTGTGATCTGAGGACATTTGCTTATGTCCAGTCTTCTCGGCTTTCAGTCATAGGGCATTGGCAAAATAGTCCCTTGGGTGGGAACTATACAAGTCAGGGTGCTTCCTTCCTTCCAGAAAGGATTGGTAAATCTAGAGATATAGCTGGGGTGAGCACTGGGAAAGAGCTGAGGAAGTGTGGCAGTTCTGTTCAGGTTGCCTGAGGTCTACTGTTTGTTGACTCCATTAACTCCCTGATGCAAGCACCATTGCATCAAGAACTCAACCATCAGCAGCAACAAATGACAGAATGCTGCTGGCAGGTCCATTCCAGAGAGAAACAGGAACCTTTGCATTCTAACCCCTTCTCTGCCCTTATCCTGAAGGGTCAGACCACTAGAAGTACCTACACATCTGTACAAGACTGTCCCTTTCTGTGGTATAGAGAATCATGTCCCAGAAAAGACCCAGTAAACTCACCAACTCTTGAAGGAAAGAGCCAAATTATGTGGAACCTTAGAGCTTTATATGTATGTTCCAAACTCTCTTCTCAGGGAGAAGCAGAATATCATATGGTATGGTGCTCAGGGCAGTGTCCATTCCCAAGTGTTCCTTAGATTTTTCTACTCATTCACTGTGAATATTTTCTTAGTTTCCTGGTGCATAAAGAGTTTCCTTTTTTTCAAGACCTTAATCTAGAAATAAATATTTGGTACTTCTGTAGAGGGATCAATCAGGAGCCTTCTGTTCCACCATGTTGATGACATCACTCCTTCATTGGCTATTTCTACAGTTATATTTGACGAGTCTATTTAAATTTTTTACTGAGTTTTTATTGACTTGTCTTTGTTATTGAATTTGGGAATTCTTTATTCTGAATGTGAGTTCTTTGTCAGGCTTATGTTGTGAAAGGGCCAGACCAGCGCCATTTTGTCATTTGCTGCATAGGCTCTGTTAAATTGCAGGGCCACTCCCTGCTGCCTTCCCCCACACCTGCGTGCACAGCCATTAAGCCACTGATTGAGACACCTTAGGCAGACAGCTGCCATACCACCATAATAGGTAATGAGTTTCAGTCCCTTGAACAGCTCCCATAATAGGT
>CAUYQV010120918.1:0-10508 GCA_963574575.1 Galagoides demidoff
CTGTGGTCCCAGCTACTTGGGAGGCGGAGGCAGGAGACTCGCTTGAGCCCAGGAGTTGAAGGTTGCTATGAGCTGTGATGCCATGGCACTCTACCCAGGGGGATAGCTTGAGGCTCCGTCTCAAAAAAAAAAAAAAAAAGTCCAAATACAATAGATGCTGATACAGGTGCAGAGAGAAAGGAATGATTCTACAAACACTGATGGTACAACTGAAAATTAGTACAACCTCTGTGGACAACGGTATGGAAATTTTCAAAGAACTAAAGGTAGACCTACCATTTGATACAGCAGTCCCTATTACGGGTATTTACCTATAGGAAAAGAATTCATTTTATCAAAAAGACACCTGCACTTGAATGTTTATTGCAGCGCAAGTAACAATTACAAAGATCTGAAAGCATTCTAAGTGCCCATCAAATGATAAGTAGCTCAATAAAAAGTGGTATATGTATGCCATAGAGTACTACTCAACCATAAAAAGGATGAATTAATGTCTTTTGCAGCAATTTGGGAAGAACTGGAGAACATTATCCCAAGCAAATTATCTTCAGCATGGAAAAACAAATACCACGTGTACTCTTTAATAATTAATTGGAATTAACCAATGGGCACAGGAGTGCACAGAAGGAAGTGAAAGCCACTGGGAATCAAGGCAGGGGTGAGGGAGGGGGGGAGATTGAAGGAGAGGAGGAGCAAAAACCCACCTAACCAGTACAGTGAACACTATTCCAGCAATGGGCACATTCATAGCCCTGACTCAAGCCATGTAACAAAACATTTGCATTCCCTTAATATTTTGAAATTTAAAAAAGAAAGAAATTTGAAAGTTCAATGTAAACAAAAACACTAAAAGATAATAGAAACTGATTATGTACTTACTCTTTATTTAAGAAAGCCTATCAAAAGCAATAGAAGAAATCACAAAATAAAGGATCTATAGATTTTACTACATAAAAATTTAAACCTTTATATGTTAAAAGACAACAAAAGCTTAATAGCTTTAACGTAGAAAAGATATATACACGAAAATATCTTAATCCCAAACCAAACATTAACAAGTCACAGAGCAAAACTTGAAACAAAATGTATTACAATTATTATAGTTTATCGGTATTTTGCAAATACAATTAAAATGAAAACTATACAACTTTGATCTATCAAACAAGCAAAAATTCAAATAATAAATAAATAGATGAGCTAATACAAGGGGTGGATAGGGGAATGAGCAAGTGGAGAGAGGGGAGGAGGGGGGGTCACGTTGTATGGCATGCCTTTTGGGGGCAGGACACAATTATAAGAGAGTCTTTATCTAATAAATGCAATCAGTGTACCCTCAGTGAATCCCAAACAACAAAAAATAAATAAAATAATAAATAAAAATAAAAAATTTTTAAAACAAATAATAAATAAAAATAGACATCACCAAAGAGGGCTGACATCACAAAAATTATGCCACACACTTCACATGTATTATTTCAAAAACAACCCTATAAATCCTGTCATTAGCCCAGGTCTTCGTCCATCCGTGTTGCTATGAAGGAATGTATAAGACTGGGTAATTTATAAAGAAGAAAGGTTTATTTGGCTCACAGTGCAGCAGGTTGTACAAGAACCATCTGCTCAGCTTCTAGTGAAGAACTCAGGGCTGCTTCCACTCATGCCTCAAGGCCAAGTGAAGCCAGTGTGTGCTAAGATCACATGGCAAGAGAAGAAGCTGGGGAGGGGGCCCAGTCCTCATGGGAGCTAATAAGCAATAAGTGATGGTACCAAACCATTCATGGGGGATCTGCCCCCAAAACCCCCTGTAGGCCCTACCGCCAACACAGAGTATCAAATTACAACATAAGGTTAGGGGGCCAAATATCCAAACTACAGCATCTTGTTTGTCATATGAGAAAACAAAATCACAAATGCTAGTGATTTTGATCAGACAAAAACAAGAACCCCCTATATCCTGTTAAGGGGCCACTAAAATGGAATAAGTTTCTGAGAAGGCAATTTGACCAAAATATATTTTAAAACTTCATACTCATACTCTTTGATCAATTTTCTAAGACTCTATCCTTAGGAAAAGCAATCTGAAATATGTGCAAAGATTTCTGAATAAAGACTCTCCTTGCAATTTTTAAAATAACATTAAGAAATTGGACATGACCTACACATAGTATGACCAACAACTGGTCATAGTTAAATTATGGTGCAACCATGTAGCAAAAAACTATAAAGCCATTAAAATATTATTGATGGAGATGCCTTATATGTAATTACTTATAATTTAATACCTAGTATAGTTTTAAAAAACAATATGATTTATATAATTATACATGTCATATGTCTGATATATGTATATGTGAAGGGAACTAGATCATATCATTTTAACTATGTAAAAATGCCAAGGGAAAAAAACTAGAAGAAAATATGCTCAAATGATAACCGATTATTACTAGGAGATGGGGTTATAGACTTCCTTCTTTGTACTTTTCTGTATTTCCAAATATCGCACAATGAGTAGGTATATTTTCCCATATTGTTTTTGTTTGCTAATGCTTTTTAATTTTTTAGTAATATACAGTATAATTTCTTCTTTTTGGTGTACAGTACTATGACGAAAACATGGACTCCTTTAAGCATCATCAGAGTCAGGGTACAGGATAGCTGAACACTCATGTGGTAAGACCATCCACCCTCTCTTAACCCCTACAAACCAACCACTCTATTCATTATAGTTTTTACTTGTTCCTAATGTCTTAGAAATGGAACTGTTCAGTAAATACCTTCTGAGTCTGACATGTTTCCTGTAGCATAATGCATTTCAAATTTATTCACATCGTCATATGCATCAAAAATTCATATCTTTTTATCATTTTTAATGCTCGAATGAAATACCACATAGTATTCATTACCCTTCTTATTCTTCTGCTTCTTTTTTAGATTATACTGCAAAGCCACAGAGAATAACCAGGAAACGTGATAGTTCTCTTTAAAATCTGAGTTAGTTTCCCCAAGGCACTGAGGAGAAAATGCTCACCCCATACCTTAAGGACAAACCAGGTCTGTGGAGTGGAATTTTCCTTCTCATTTCTGCACCGTATGTCAAGATCTAACAATCCCATTTCATAGCCTGAGGCTTGTTCTTCCTTTGCAAGCAAAGCTTATCCTGGTGGCTAAAGAGATTAAAAACTACAGTTGAAATAAAATAGGATGAAGAGTAGAAAGGTGCAAATTTGAAAGTATGTGAGGCCAAACCCTCCAGTCTAGGTCCTGCACCAAAGTCTTCCCCAATGGGGGAGCCAAAAAAGGAAAGGGGGGGAGAGAAGTTGAAAGTAAAATGGGGAAGGTAAGAGCCTGTGAGATCCTGAGGAGCTGAGGAGGCCAGAGGACACTTTCAGAACAGAGATTCCTCCAGCTGTATCTCGAAGATCTGTGTTGCTAAACCAGAACTTCTCCCATCTCCAGAAAATTCCCTCACACCTCCCAATCTTCTGTATATGTGATTTTTGAGATACTGGAGAAAAGAGTTGAGTTTCACAGTAGAACCAAGGTACAAAAGAAAGGGAGAAGCTGCAAAAGATAGAGCCCAGAGCCAAGAGTGTAATTAGATAAGGGTATCATTAAAGGTTTTGGAGCATAGAATGCTATGTGGTTTTTTGATTCCTAGTATAGATTAGAGGCAGACACAGAGAGGCAGGAGGTTTGCACAATGTCTAGACAAGAGGAAATGCTGTCCTAAAGTAAGTTGGAAGCAGGTGGCAAGAGAACGGACACAAGGAAAGAAATTCCAGAAGTACTTTAGAAATTGAATCAACAGGACCCAGAGCCAATGGAAATATGGGATGGGGCAAAGAGGCATGACTTTACTGTCAAGTGATGTGGAAAGAGCGTAAACCTCTGCTGGAGGCGGAACTGATTCCAGGATCAAGGTGGCAGAGTGAATATGGAAGCTCAGTGCAGGCACCCTGTCATGTAGCCAGGATAGGAGCAGGGGAATGTCCTCCCCTAACCCATAGCCCTGCTCTGAGCATTGCTCAACCCTTCCTTATCTCAAGTCACCCTTCAGAAGCTGCTTGCCCAGGAAATGCCTGAAAAGAACAGGCAAGTACAGAGCCAGACCACCCAAGCAGAAGTTCCACTGAGTACTGAGCAGGACCCTCCATGAAAACAAGAGGCTATAGCAGAGGTGGAGACCAGGCTATGCTGGAGATCTCCCAACAGGCCATATGAAGAGCTGCCCTCTGGTCTCAAATCTAACCCTCATTGCTGCTGAAACCTTTAAAGATGAACCTCCAGAGAAATAGGAGGGACCTTAATAATCACCCAGGTCAACCTCCTCCTAGTGAATGGCAGGTTTCACCCTGAGAGAAGCCCTGTGACCCTCACACCATCTTCAGTGGCAAAAGGACCTGGAATATAACAAATAAATACACATCTGTATGATCAGTTTGTACAGTGTTTTTACCCATGTTATCTTCTTATCTTTCCAAATAACCTTTGAGCTGGGAAGTATTGTTAAAATTCCTATTTTCGACCTGAGGCTGAATGACTTCTCCAGGGAAAGATTCAAATGCAAAAGTCCCAGCCCACTGTCCTTTCTCTGTGTCACAATTTCATTCACATGCTGGCTATCAACACAATCATTTTAGCATTCAATATATTTCAAATTCTGTTTTAGTGTACGTTTTCTTCTTTCACCCTCCCATCAGTAATATGATATATTCAGCCTTCCCTGGTAGGACTGTACCGACTTTTTGTCTTAAAAATTCAGTAGACATACTTGATACCTGAAACATTTTTTAATACTGAATTCTCCATACTGGGCCTTCCCATCTAAATCTTTTTTTTTTTTTTTTTAAGACAGAGTCTCACTTTGTCTCCCCAGTAGAGTACTCTGGTGTCATAGCTGACAGCAACCTCAAACTCTTAGGCTAAAGTGATTCTCTTGCCTCAGCCTCCCAAGTAGCTGGGACTAAGGGCACCCGCCACCATGCCCAGGTATGTTTTAGAGATAGGGTCTTGTTCTTGCTTTAAAGATGGCTGGTCTCCAACTCATGAGCCCAAGAAATCCACCCACCTCAGCCTCCCAGAGTGCTAGGATCATAAGTATGATCCCAAATCATCTTTACAAAGTACATCCCTTTGTGTATTATTCAAGATGTGCATCATTACCACACCAAACACAATGACTAGGGCACTCGAAAAACAATAGTGGCCCACTAATTAAAGCAATATTTAACATATAAGTACCAAGAAAGAAACTTTGACAAATGTGTAGAAAACTGAGGCAAGGAATTCCTGTCTTTAACAACAAAAACTGATTTGCATTTATGGGAGGGTCTCTGCCCACTGTGGTGGCTCATGCCTAGAATCCAGATGCCCTGGGAAGCTGAGGCAGGATGACGGTTTGAGCTCAGTAGATAGAGACTAGCCTGAGCAAGAGCAAGACCTATCCCTACTAAAAATAGAAAAAATTAGCAGGAAATAGTGGCAGATGCCTGGAGTTACAGCTTCTAGGGAAGCTGAGGCAGGAGGATCACCTGAACTCAGGAGTTTGAGGTTGCTGTGAGCTATGATGACCGCCACGGCACTCAATCTAGGGCAACAGAGTGAGACTCTGTCTCAAATAGAGAGAGAGAGAAAGGAAAATTGGCTGGACATTATGACAGGCACCTATAGTCCCAGCTACTTGGGAGGCTGAGGCAGGAAGATTGCTTGAACCCAGGAATTTGACCTTGCTGTGAGCTAGGATGACGCCACAACACCCTAGCCTGGAAAAACAGAGTAAGACTCTTTCTCAAAAAAAAAAAAAAAAATGATGGGAGGGTCTCAAATACTACATAGAAGCCATCAACAGATTAAAAAGTATTCCAACAATTCCAGCCCCCCACATGCAACGTTTTTGAACTTGAAATCTTTACGGGGGGCGAGGGGGGGGCGGGGAGCCCAGGGAATGGATGGAAAAAGAAAATGCTAAGAAAATTAATCAGGGACTGTCTCAAAGGTCTGTCTTCAGTTAATATACAGGGCCTGTCCTTCCATCACAGCCCCTATTTCAGGAACAGGGAATGCATGTTTTGCTCCCCTTTTCAACTCAGGGAAGGGGATGAAAATTGCTCAGTCTTGGTATTCCAGAGGTTTCCCGCAGGGGTTCTCCAGCGGTGCGCTGACCCCTCCCGCAGTACAGTAACAATCCAGACTGCGCAGCAACCACAACGCAACCTGCATCTCCCTATATGCTTCCTTACGAATAAGCCTTCCGTGGCTTAGCAGTTTTCAGCTGGAAAGTAAAAGCTTTCGTTCCTCACGTGTCCCCTCCCTTCTCATTACCCCACAAACCACAGCATAATTCTCCACCCAGGCACACCCCGACCAGAAGTGGGTAACGGATGGTAACAGCCCAGTAGCTCTTACTTAGGGCGCAACAGACTTTGCCACCACCTGGTAAAGGCACCTGCCTCACGGCCTCCCGCCGGGCCGCTCCAGGCGTGGGGGATCCCAGGGCCGCCTGTTACCGGCCGCCACTCGCAGCACGTGAGGGCAGGGGCGACAAGAGGCCCACCGACCGTCCTTCTACCCTCCATTAATTAAACGCAAAGGTGGGGGGGGAAGCTTCATTTACCGACATGAGTGATCACTGTGGCCAGTCGCCGGGTGAGCTCCTGGTGGGCCATTTCTTCTTTTAACCAAAATTGCATTTCATTGAAAAAACCGCTCAGTAGAAACAACGCCAAAGAAAATCGTTTCTACTGCTGCCATGGATGATTTTGCAAAAGCAACTCCTCCCGAGGATGCTCTGCCCTCGCCTTCTTCCTCGCTCTTTTCCGGCGCAAAACGAGTCACTCCCAGCCGCGGCCACCTCTCCCGGGCCGCGCCAGCCACGCCTTGCAGCGGCTTATTTTAAAGATTAAGTCTGGCGCTGGCGGCTTCCCGGTGACAGCTGGCATTTGGAGACAGGGAAGAGGCAATGCTGCAGACAAGACCATTGAGTCGCCCCATTTAGTGGTCCCGGCCGCCAGGTCTCCGGCGGGTCTCGGCGCCGCGGGCAGAGACGCGGGGAGACGGGCGGCTCCGCGCGCCGGCAGCTTCGCTCCCAGGGGCAGGGACAGCTGGCACTGCCAGCCGCGCCCACCCTCCCCGCTCGGGCCCCGGGGAGGCGCGCACGCGCCCGGCGCTGCCGGCTCTCGGCGGCCGGGAGACGCCGCGCCTCCACCTGCGGCGAGCTCGGCTTCCAGCCCCCGCCGCGCGAGGGCCCCTCACGGTCTGTACTTGAGACCGTGCGTGAGGGAGGACAGCGACGCGGGCGCTCCTGCCCGCGCCAGGATCTCATTGCCAGTCCAGCGTCTGCCCGCTCTCCGCCCCTCCGCCTTCCCCGCCCGGGCTGAGCGGGAGAGGCGCGGCCACCCTGCTGGGACGCGGGCAGAACGGCTGAGGGAGGCCCAGCTGCCCCGGGTCTCCGGCCTCGGGGTGGGGACGGCTGTGGATGAGGGCTGGGGCGGCCGGAGTGTGTTTGCCCCTGTTAGGGTTGTCGCCTCAGCGCACACCTGCACCAGGAGCCAGGAGCTCAGGCTGCGAAGCGACAGGGCGTGGTGAAGCGACAGAGCTGGGCACGTGTGTGTGCACCGGGTTTCCGCCCGGTGGCCCTTTGCCTTTATGCAGCTGCTCCCCGCGCCACCGCTCCGTGGGTCACCTGTCAGACGCTGTGCCAGTGCTCGTTTCTGGAGAGGCTGAGGCACAAGCCCCCAGGCCAGGCCTCCTCCCTCATCAGCCCCATTATTCTATGGAAGCTCTTAGGTAGTTCACGGACTTTTTAGGTGGCTCCAGACACTGCCTGACAGGGAGCAGAAGACTAACCCGCCCATTTAGCAAACCTCAGGGAAAAGCCTGAGCAAATGGGAATTTGGTCAAGTTGTTCCCGCAATCCAGGGGTTGCGTGAAGTGTTCAGTATCTGGGTCCGTGAGAGTAGCGTGGCCTCCAATATGTTCTCAGCCATATACCCTCCTCCAGTGTGTGTAAAAAGCCAAACCCCAAACGCCCTGGATCCAATTTCTAGGAATAGCCATTTTTAAGTTCTTTCTGGAACCATTGTGGCTGTGCTTAGGAAATGATATTAGTCCACCTTTGACTTGATTTGAAGAGAGCTTCCTTCCTCCTGTGAGGTCTGGACACTTCGCACTCTGCACAAGCAGGCAACTATTTTCATAGCAATCACTTGCAAAAGATCCAGAAAAGATCAAAGATCCAAAGGAAGGAAAGCAGCTTCAGATTGTGTTTCTGTGGTGGTTTCTGGCTATTTGAGGGTCACAGTATTTCTGAGGAACCAAGTAAGATATTTGCTGTTGATAATAGTCAGAATCCTGGTGCTTGTTCAGAGCCCACTGTGAGTTTTAGTCACCAGAAGCCAGCACAGTGCTAAGGACAGAGGTAATATGCAGACGTGCTGGGCTGGGAGGGTCTATATTCACTTTGAAGATCCTGAGACCTCAGCTTTCTCTATTAGGCAATGTCCTTATGAGTGAGAAGAGAGGGGAGAAAGAAGAAGGAGAGCAGAGAAGTTTATGAATAAGAGAGGAAAGAAAGGCATGGAAAGGAAATAAATCACACTGAGAGCATTGCACTCCTTTCCAAGGCCTTCTGTACTGTCACAGTCTCCATGGAGATACATTAGCTCCATTTACTGTAAGATGTTCCAGGCAGTGCCTATCCTTAGAGGCTAGTTCTGCCCACATCTCTAACACTTGCTGGCTCTGTGCCTTGACTGCTTCACCTGGGCAATGAGGTGGGGGGGTCTGTGATGTCCATGTTCCTTTTCCCAGCTCTGAAATCCTATAGCTGGAATTAAGTAGAAATGACCGGGTAGTGTTTAATAACCCTTACCTCCTCATTCTTCCAAGGAAATGGTCATTGCTCATGTGAATACTGACATCCTTCTGCCTTCTTGCCTTCCTTTCCCCTTCCCCCTTCTCTCCCTCCTTTTCTCCTTTTTAATTGTGATATCTTTTCTGTCTCCTTGTACTATCCTCCAAAGTTCATGCATTGCAACTTAATCCCCAATGCAACAGTGTTGAGAGGGAGGACCTGTAAGAGGCAATTAGATCTCCAGGGCTCTGCCTTCATGAATGGATTAGAGCTGTGATCAGGGGAGTGGGTTCTTGATAAAATGATGAAGTTGGTCCTCTTCTCTCTTTGTCACCCATGTGCTCCCTTCTACCACCTTATAATGCAGCAAGAAGGCCATGGGCAGATGCAGCCCCACGATCTAGAACTTCTCAGCCTCCAGAACCATAAGCCAAATAAATCTCTGTTCATGATAAATTACCCAGTCCGCAGTATTGTTATAACAGCACAAAATGAACTGGGAAAACTTGGCTGGCAAAATCAGAGGAACAAGCTAGAATACCCTGACTCCCTCTCCAGTGAATCAATTAATAATCATTCATATCTACTGGTCACCTGTTAGAGTTATGATTGGCAGTATCAGGTACACTGTCACCACCAGAAAACAGGTAGCTGCTCTGTGCCTGACATTTTACAAACATCATTTAGGTATTACAACAACCCTTTAAGGGCTTTAACTTAGAAAGAGAAAACATCCAAGCAATGTCAAGGTGGATTCCATCTCCCTATGGCTGGACTGTCAGTGCAGACTCTGACAAGGAAAGAAAGTCAAAGGCTCTACTTTGGACAGCACAGTTGGCACTTGGGCCTCCTCAGTTCCAGG
The DNA here is from genome assembly GCA_963574575.1 of Galagoides demidoff. NCBI lineage: Eukaryota > Metazoa > Chordata > Mammalia > Primates > Galagidae > Galagoides > Galagoides demidoff. The sequence continues at coordinate 9,714 of CAUYQV010120918.1, forward strand.
TGGTGGTGGAGAATGCCTATGGTCCCCAGTTTGGTCTTTATCAGTGGTTCTCAAATGTGTTAAGAATCATCTTGGAATAGAGGCAATTCTTATGAAAATATAGATTCCTGGGCCCCATTCTAGAAATTCAAATTTAGTAGTCTGGGGTAGGACCTGAGAGCTTACATTTCTAACAAATCCCTAGGAATATTGATGCTGCTGGTTCTAGGACCACAATTTGAATACCACTGGCCTACATCAGAGATTTTTAAATGTCTTAGATTGCAAACCACAGTGTAATTGTGCTATCATAGAAGCATCTGGCTCTGTAACACCTTGGAATTTCCTGAATGATAGAGTGATAGGAGTGTCTTTTGTTCTAAGAAGAGTCTTGGCAGACCCCTCAACAGCTTTAGAATGGGGGCTGGTCACCAAAAAGACCACACCTTTAGAAGGTTAGAAGGTTGAAACTTTCAGTCTTATCCATCAACTTCTAGGGAAGGGAAAGGCAGTGGAGATTGTTTTAATAACCAAAGGCCAATAATTTAATTAAGCATTCCTATCCAATAAAACCTCCAGGCTCAGTGCCTGGCTCAAGTGGCTAAGGCACCAGTCACGTACACCTAAGGTGTCAGGTTCGAATCCAGCCCGGGCCTGCCAAACAATGACAGCTGCAACCAAAAAATAGCCAGGTGTAGTGGCAGGCACCTGTGGTCCCAGCTACTTGGGAGGCAGAGGCAGGAGACTCGCTTGAGCCTAGGAGTTGGAGGTTGCTGTGAGCTGTGATGCCACGGCACTCTACCCAGGGGGACAGCT
>CAUYQV010120921.1:0-18003 GCA_963574575.1 Galagoides demidoff
GGACCACAGGCGCCCGCCACAACGCCCGGCCATTTTTTGGTTGCAGCCATCATTGTTGTTTGGTGGGCCCGGGCTGGGGATTCGAACCCGCCACCTTAGGTGTACATGGCTGGCGCCTTAGCCGATTGAGCCACAGGCGCCGAGCCTCCAAACTAAAACTTAGAAATAAATTTATAATAATCACATTCTAACTTTTGTAATAATTGTATATTTAAGAGTAGCATAATGTGTAAATTTATAACCTCCTTTTTTTTGGGTGTGGGTTTTGGGTTTTTTTGAGACAGAATCTTAGTTTGTTACCCTCGGTAGAGTACAGTGGTATCCTAGCTCACAGCAACCTCAAACCCTTGGGCTCAAGCAATCCTCTTGCCTCAGCCTCCTGGGTAACTGGGACTACAAGTGCCCACTACTATACCCTGCTCATTTTAGAGATGGGGTCTCTCTCTTGCTATGACTGGTCTTGAATTCCTGAGCTCAGGCAATCCACCTGCCTAGGCCTCCCAACGTGCTAGGATTACAGGTGTGAGCTATCCCAACCGGCTTATAACCTGCTTTTAAAGTTAGAAAACAGCATGATAAATCTGAGCACTAAGCAAAGCCAAATAAACACTTACCATATACCATAAGACAAAACATGGCTATGTAACTATGGTCAGGCTGTTTCTGCAATCAATGTGAAAAATCACCTGTTGGCCCTGATTCATAATTTGATTTACAATGACAATATTAATAATGGATATGCAATATTTGAAAAGTATATCATTTAAATTCATAAACCCCCCTTTCCAAACCACCACACTTTACCTGTGAAATTTCCATTATGTTGTTCCTTGTTCATTGCTACACGTCTCTGGTCACAGTTTTTTCCATTCTCTGCCATTTCATAGATCAGTAACTCTTGAGGAGCTAATACAACAAAATAAAACCCAGCAATAACATTATAAATTTCTGTTTTGCAATTATGGCTGAATAAAACTTAATACAGGAATAACATGACGATAATATTCCACATGTATGTAAAATGCATTTATGCTTTTTTTTTTCTGTTACCAAGATTTGAACAAGTTACACAGAAATTCTAATACAATCCATAAAATAGAAAAGCTGCATACTGGTAAATCTTTTCCAAATAATTTTTTCCAGATTAAAATTTGGAGGCATTTTGTCCACAGACTAAGGATATCAAGTATTAGCACCTTTAAATACTGACAAATTATAAAGTCTAAGGTTATTCTAATTCATAATTTAATATCATATACACTGTCTACTCACAATTTACCTTGCTACCATAAAAATTGTCATTTTTACCTTGCTACCATTTTATCTTTCATATTCCTTTTAACATTAGAAAAAGTGGATATTACCAAAGATGTTGAAAATGTTCACACATAGATCCAAGGCCATAGGTGAGTTTTATTTAAGAAATACGTCTACTGAACAGAAGATAAAATATGGGCATAGAAGACAAAAATTTTAAATGTTTAGGATACATTAAATATATTTTTATATCATGCTTCATATGACTGTATAAATGTTTTTACTTTACATCACTGAAATGCAACATATAAGTTGTACTGACATAATTATTCTACACAAAACATTAGATTGCCTATGATTGTACAATCCTTAGGTGTTAATAAACCAAATCTTTGTATTCAAAAAACACATCACTTCAAACAAAATTAAAACTTTTGTGCTTCAAAGGACATCAAGAAAGGGAAAACAACCTATAGAACGGGAGAAAATATTTGCAAATTATATATTTCATAAGAAGTTTATATCTACAATATATAATAAACTCTTACAATTCAATAATAAAAAACAAATAATCAAAATTTTTAAATAGACAGAGGATCTACATAAATGTTTCTCCAAAGATATACAAATGGTGAATAAATTAGCACATGAAAAGATGTTCAACACCATTAGCCATCAAGGAAATGTGAATTAAGCCACAATTAGATGCAACCTCATACCTAGGCAGATGGCTATAATTAAAAAAACTCAGATAATAACAAGTGTTCCTGGGGTATGGAGAAATCAGAACCCTTATACACTGCTGGTAGGAATGTAAAATGGTTTAAACTTTGGAAAATAATCTATCAAAAGGTACAACATTGGCTTGGTGCACGTAGCACAGTGATCACAGCACCAGCCACATGCACTGAACCAAAAAAATAGCCGGGCCTTGTGGTGGGTGCCTGTAGTCCCAGCTGAGGCAAGAGAATCACTTAAGCCCAAGAGTTGGAGGTTGCTGTGACCTGTGACACCACAGCACTCTACCAAGGACTACAAAGTGAGACGCTGTCTCCAAAAAGGAAAAAAAAAAAGTAAAACATTGTTACCATATGACTCAGTAATTCATGAATGTTCACAATAGTGTCGTTAATAGCCAAAAGGTGTGTACAACCCAAATGACTATCAGCTGATGAACGGATATAGAAAATATGGTCCATTCGAACCATGAAATATTACTCAGCCATGAAGAGAAATGACGTGCTAAGAACAGATGCTACAGGTTTGATTAACTTTGAAAGTATTAAGTGAAAGAAGTCATTCACTAAAGACCATATTGTGATTCTTATTTATATGAAATGTCCAAAATAGGCATATACATAATGACAAAAAGTAAATTAGTAGATTGACTGAGAGTGGCTGCAAATAAGTTGCAAGTTTCTTTTTGGAGTGATGAAAATATTTTAAAATCATGGTGATAGCTGCATAGGTGTGAATATGCTAACAATCACCTGACTATACACTTTAAATGAGTTAACTATGTGCTGCGTGAATTATGTTTGAATAAAGCTACTTACGAAAATTCATTAGCAGAAACCACCAAAACTAAATATGTTCATAGGAAAAGAATGGTATATAATTCTACAAGTCGCTTTCACTTTCTCTGTATTTAATAGTGGCCTCAAGCTTAAGAATATTCTTATGACCAAGTAGCTCAAATTTTTCTACTTTATAGCTGATTTAGTGACAATTCTGAATTCAAAGCCAAATGTATAGGGTGGTGCCTGTGGCTCAAGGAGCAGGGCACTGGCCCCATATACTGGAGGTGGTGGATTCAAAACCTGGCCCCAGTCAAAAACTGCAAAAAAAAAAAAAAGCCAAATGTATGAGTTAGAGAATTACAGTATTAAGAAAACTCAAGAAATCACTTTTTAAGATGCCTGTATGAATTTGTTCACCTATTTTATTCCACAAATATTAAATGAATGGCACAGCACCCTGCATGTACCAGAAATCATGTTAGATTTAAATTAGCTGATTAGAATATGATATGGTCATAGGCTGAATCTTCCTGTAGTTTCTTTACTGCTGCTATTTTATTCCTTGACTACATTTCTAATTATAATAACTATTTCCAAAAGCATACCTTACAAAGGAGAACAAGTGACTGAACAAAAGTATACATTTCATCATTGCAACAGAGATTCTCCTTTTTTAGATACAAGCCATTTGTAAACACCTTTGTTTTGTTGCCTTCCTTTCTCCAGGAGCACATAAACATATGGAGAAATGAAGTATAGGTTTCCATTAGCAGAGACAGACTCAAGTAGATGACTGTAAGATCTAAAGTCTGAAAATCTGGATTTGCATACCAAATTTGCCACTAACTAGTTATGTAATCTTAAGTAAATGTCACGGTCTTTAGGCCCTGTCTGGATCTATAATATGAGGACAAATTATTGTCACTTTCAAAGGATATGTGAATGAAATATGTGTGTGCATGCACCTGTTATCTGCGTGTATGCGGGTGTGTGTAACTATAAATGCCAACACATCAAATGGGTAGGAGGCATATGAAACAGTAAACCTACAAACTGCCTAAACTAGAAAAACAACTTCACAGCATATGCCTCACTGCTATCCTATCAGTGATGCCAGTGTTGCTCATTCAACACTCATTTAAAAAGTAATGGGGTCTCTAATGGGCACTGAGGATATAAATGTAAGACAAAGTCCTTGTCTTCAAGAGGATCATAGTCCGGTTTAAAAAAAAAAAGTCAAATAAGCACAAGAAATCAATAGGGCTACATAAAATGAAATAGGGCTTTTTTTTTTTTTTTTTTTTTAAGACGGAGCCTCAACCTATCCCCCTGGGTAGAGTGCCGTGGCATCACAGCTCACAGCAACCTCCAACTCCTGGGCTCGAGTGAGTCTCCTGCCTCAGCCTCCCAAGTAGCTGAGACCACAGGTGCCCGCCACAACGCCCGGCCATTTTTTGGTTGCAGCCATCATTGTTGTTTGGCGGGCCGGGCTGGGGATTCGAACCCACCACCTTAGGTGTATGTGGCTGGCACCTTAGCTGCTTGAGCCACAGGCGTCGAGCCTTTTTTTTTTTTTTTTTTTTAAGATAAGAGTCTCATTTTGTTGGCCTTGGTAGAGTGCCATGGCATCCTATCTCACAGCAACCTCAAACTCTTGGGCTCAAGCGATTCTCAGGCCTCAGCCTCCCAAGAAGCTGGGACTACAGGCGCCCACCATCGTGCCTGGCTATTTTTAGAGACAGAGGCATGATCTTGCTCAGGCTAGTCTTGAACTTCTCAGCTCAAGCAATCCACCTACCTTGGCCTCCCAGAGTGCTAGGTTTACAGGCATCAGCCATTGTGCTGGGCTCTGAAATAGGTATTTTAATAAAACTAGATAAGAGGCTAGGTGTGGTATAATCCTAGCACTCTGGGAGGCCAAGGTGGGTAGCCTGCCTGAGCTCAGAAGTTCCAGACTAGCCTGACCAAAAGCCAGACTCCATCTCTACTAAAAACAGAAAAACTAAAAAAAAAAAAAAGAAAAAAAAAAACAGAAAAACTAGCTGGGCATGGTGGCTGGTGCCTGTAGTTCCAGCTACTAGAGAGGCTGAGGAAACATGATTCCTCAAGCCCATGAGTTTGAGGATACTGTGAGCTAAAAGGATGCCATGGTAACTCTACCCAGGGCAAGAAAGTAAGACTCCGTGTCAAATAAAAAAATAACTAATTAAATAAAATTAGATGGAAAAACAAGGTTTCAATTTAGTGGGAAGAAAACAGCCTTTAGAGGGCTTAAATCCAAGTTTCACAAGTAACTATGAATTTGGACAAGTTTGGCTTGGTGCCTATAGCTCAGTGGCTAGGGCGCCAGCAACATACACCAGAGCTCATAGGTGGGTTCAAACCCAGCCCAGGGCTGCCAAACAACAATGACAACTACAACCAAAAAACAGTCGGGCATTCCAAAAAAAAAAAAAAATTGGACAAGTTTATAAATTTCTCTAAATATCAGCATAATTTATGAAATAGATAAAACACGAACACATCAAAGGGTTATTATGAGGACCAAACAAGGTAAAGTATATAAAATATTAACATGTTGACTGATCTTTCAGGTGAACTCAATATATAGTAGATGAAGATGCTGGTGAGGAAGAAAGTACTATGGAAATTCAGAGGACAATACATTCAGAAGGGTTCACAGAGGCTCAAAGTTTGATTTTGCAAACTTAAGCTATACTTCTGTAAAGATGTACTTAAAAGATAATGCAGCCCAAGCAATTATAAAAAAAAGATGAAGACATTTTGTGAAAATATGTTAAGGGCAGAGCCTCTCAAAATGTTTATGAAATGGAAATCTATTCCACAACTCTTCATTAATTAAAAAAACAACTTAGAATATTTGAAATGGAATGATATAAAAGAGTTAAAGAATTTCTATCTGCCAATTAGCTGGTGGTTATACTTTGATGTTTGGCATTTGCTGTGAGCTATGACACCATAGCACTCTACCGAGGGCGACATAGCAAGACTCTTGTTCTGCAAATATTTAAAACTATGTGCGTTCAAATAGTTTGAACCATTTCAAACAAAGTTCAGTCATTCACCTACATCATAAGTAAAATATAATTAATCTGTGATGAAAAGATACAACAGGACACAAAATGGCTTGTATTAAGAAGAAAATATTCTAAAATCTTTCCCCCTGCAAAACATTCATGATTGAACTCATTTACTCCTTCCTATTGAGCCATCATCAAGAGATAAAAAGAGTTTTATCCAGAACAACTTGGGACCATTTAAGTTCATACTTCTAACAATGGTATTGCACAATTATTTAAAGGTTTTGTTTTTAAGATATTGTAACAGGAATTTTCATTTGAGCAAATAATGTGTTCTTATACAATGTGCTTAAGAATAACAAGTCTCAAAAATTCTCTCTAGAAAATGAAAATAATAGTCTGAAATTTTATTTTGTAAGAACAAAGTTATTTGTTTACCATCAGTCTATTTCTTCACAGACAAAATAAATCTGCAATTTGAAAAGCAACTTTTCAAAACTTTTGCCATTCCCAAAAGAAAGAACTATAGCATAAAATTAAACAAACAAAGGAAAGAAACACTGGAGTTCTAAACAGTTAAGCATCAAAACATTTTCACATAAAAATATATAAAAGCATCAAAACATTTTTTTTTTCTTTTTTTGCTCTGGAGGCCAGATTGCTTGAGATCACGGGAGAAAAAACTAGGCTGGGCACGGTGGCTCACACCTGTAATCTAGCACTCTGTGAGACCGAGCAGGTGGACTGCCTGAGGTCAGGAGTTCCAGACCAGCCAGAGCCAGAGCCACTCAGGAGGCTGAGGCAAGAGAATCGTTTAAGTCCAAGAGTTTGAGGTTGCTGTGAGCTATGCCGCCATAGCACTCTACTGAGGGTGGCAAAGTAAGACTGTCTCAAAAAAAAAAAAAAAAAAAAGAAAGAAAAAACTAGCCAAGCTTGGTGGTGCTCACCAATAATCCCAGCTACTTGGGAGACTAAGTAAGGCAAGATGATCGCTTAAGCCCAAGAGTTTGAGGTTGCTGTGAGCTGTGATGATTTCACAGTACTCTACCCAAGGTGACAGAACGAGATTGAATCTCAAAAGAAAACTCAAAAAGCCTTGTTTTTAAAATTTTGACCATTTCGAATGGCTACAAACATCCTAAGAATAAAATAAAAATAAAAGAACCAGTGGGGTTCTAAACAGTGAAGTTTATAAAAGCATCAAAAGTTTTCTGCATTTTAACCATTTTCTAAGGATTTTACATTATTCCTTGCCTTTTAAAATTCCCTTGAAAATACTCTCAATTTCTTTGCTTCTTCTTTCCCCAGTACTGCAAAACCGCAATGCCACTGGCACCACCTGTGTTCTTATGTTCTACCTGAGCAGTCAAACAACTGGAGAAAAACCACACAACTGCTCGACCACTTTAAATTCACTTATTCATTTAATAAATAATCTATCTTGTGCCAGGTACTCAAACTTGCCAAATCTGAAACTGATGATTCCTACAACAAACTTTTTTGTACTCTTGTGTCTATTTCATGCCTTATTCTCTCTCTTCAAGCTTCCTACCCTACATTCGCCTTCCTTATTCCCAGACATGGACTTTGTTTCTTCAAAAAAAAAAAAAAAATCACAAAAGCACAGAGAGAATTCCCCTGTCTACCACTACACCTACTAAAATATTTACATCTTCATCCCTGTTAGCATTCCTTCTCTTTTTACAAGTAGGGTAGTGTCCTCTACCTACCAAAGGCCATCACGTCATTATACATCCTGTCACCCTCTCTCACCTTCTCAGGGCCTTTGCTCCTTCAGTTCTCTCTCTCTGTAATCACTTTTTCCTCCTTTATTCTCACCAGCAGACAAGCACTATTCAGTATTTCCCATTTCTCAGTCCTCCTCCACACACAAAATTCTCCAAAGAGTTGCCTACATACACACTCTCCATATCACCAAATCTCTGCTTCAATCCACTGCAATACGACTTACATCCTAACAAATCAAAAGAAATTGTTTCTGTCAAGATTATCAATGACCTCTATGTTGCCAAAGCCAAAGGATGCATCTTACTGAACCCCTTAGCTTTGCCTCACACAAGTATCCACACCCTCTTTCTTGAAACACTTCCTCTTTTCTTCCTATTTCTCTGGCCACTCCACAGACAGCTCCTCCTATTCTACTTCCTGAGGTCTTCAAAGCCTGATCCAAGGTTCCTTTTTGTGTTCTCTTTATACTCTCTCCCTAATGATGTCATCTATTCACTGAGTCTTAAATACCCTCTATATACGGACAATTCTCTTCCAAAAGCACAATGATGTTCCACATGACAGTACTTTATGAATATTCTACAAAAATAATCAGAATCACAGAAGGGAACTTGAACAGTATTAAAACCCATCCTATAAATCACAGATAAATACCCCAGAGGCAGAGTGACTTGTATAACATCACAGAACAAGTTAGTGACAAATCTGGAGGCATGACCTAGATATAGGGTAATCTTAGGGGTATGTTGACCTATTAGGAAAATACTTCCACCCCCTGAAACCAAATTGAGGATTATTTTTCCAAAAATTTTAAAAGGACAAGCTCACTGGGCATGTTGGTTTATGCCTGTAATCCTAGCACTCTGGGAGGCTGAGGCAAGTAGATTGCCTGAGCTCAGAAGTTGGGAGACCAGCCTGAGCCAGAGTGAGACCTCATGTCTAAAAATAGCCAGGTGCTGTGGCAGGTGCCTGTAGTCCCAGTTACTTTGGAGGCTGAGGCAAGAGGATTGCCTAAACCCAAGAGTTTGACATGAGCTGTGATATCACCACACTCTACAGAGAACGATAAACTGTAACTTTGTCTAAAAAAAAAAAGGGTCAAGATCAATCTACAAAAGTAAACTAGTGTGAAAGCTAGTTAATAAATGTGATTTAAGAATTGAAGACTCAAATCTCATTAAGTTGAAAATTATTTAATCTGGGAGATATTATTAGGTTATGGTTGAAACCATTAAATTATTAAATATACTGCCTGAATAAAAAACTGAATAAAGTGATTGGTTTTATAAGCAAGGATCAGCAAGACAAAAACAGTAAATACTGCAGAGCCTCCGTAAGTTGACTGCTGTAACAAAGTGGAAAACATATGATATATACACGTAGTACATGTCTGGTCTATGAAAATTAGGTCAATGACCATTAGGTGGTCAATGTAGGGAGACGGTAAACTGTGGAGGTTCTACTGTATATCTCTAGCATACTACACCATAAGTTATTAGATGTATAAATCTCATGCCTGCTGGGGCACACAGCATCATGATTATCAAGGACTTTGATTATCTCGCCATTCACATTTGTTTGACTCCATGCTCCCAAATGATGTTTTGATTATAATACGGCTTCTCTTGTGGACTGGTTTATACAGAGAGAATATGCTTCTAACAGATTGTTTCCCACCAAAATTCACAGGGTAAAGCCCTAACCTCCTATTTAAGTGTTAGACAGTGCCTTTAAGAAGGTAATTAAGGTTAAATGAAGTCACGTAAGGTTGACTCATGTCCTTAAAGAAGAGATACCAGAGACCTTTCCCTTTTGCCTGTGCACACAGCAAAATTTATGAAAAAACACGGGGATCTGTAAGTTGTAAATTAGTAAGAGAGGCTTCAATAGAATCCACCCATACTGACACCTTGATCTTGAATTTCCAGCCTCCAAAACTGTGAGTCAATAAATTTCTGTTGTTTAAGCCACCCAGGCTATGGTATTCTGTTACGTAGCCCTAGCAGACTAATACAAACAAGACTAGTACAATTAAGAGGAGTCAGATGCCATAAGCTAATAATATTTTTCTTCATAGTATTAGAAAACTGCTATTATGGGTTTGTCAATTTGGTTAGAAAAATTCTACATCCTAGAGTGCATTCAGCTATATGTTATCTAATTCAAATTTCTAAACTATAACACTGAGGATCAGACCCTGCAATGTGTTATCTCTACCAAGTTCCAGAAGCCCTGAAAGGTTTTTAACTGCATCGCCAGCCTATCCTTTACCCTCATTTACTTTATCTCATGTCTTCAGACTTCAACTACTTAATCTACCATCAACATACCCTGTTAATTTTACTCACTATCATATTCATAATTATAAAACAACCCGTTTTATAGGGAAACAGGAGAACTTGGTGCCTGCAAGCTGTCAATATATCCTGACTGATTGATAGAGAACATATGAGAACAAGACACAGCTGGACTATGTATTTTACCTGTATTCCCCATACCAGGACCGAACCCATCCACCCTATTCTAATTCTGTTCTCCTTCCCAGCTCAAAGAAGTTTTACTTTTTATAGCTAAAAAACTACTACCATGGGCCAGGTGCAGTGACTCACCACCTGTAATGCCTGTAATCCTAGCACTCTGGGAGGCCAAGGCAGGTCAGGTGAATTGCTTGAGCTCATGATTTCAAGACCAGCTTGAGCAAAAGTGACGCTGTCTCTACTAAAAATAGAAAAACTCAGGCAAGAGGATCACTTGAGCCTAAGAGATGGAGGTTGCTATGGGCTATGATGCCACGGCACTCTAACCCAGGGCAATAGCTTGAGACTCTCTCTCCAAAAAAACCTACCACCATCACTTACTAGTTATGTGACTTTATTTATTTATTTATTTTTTGAGGCAGAGCCTCCAGCTGTCCCCCTGGGTAGAGTGCTGTAGTATCATAGCTCACAGCAACCTGCAATTCCTGGGCTCAAGTGATTCTCCTGCCTCCGCCTCCCAAGTAGCTGGGACCACAGGCACTCGCCACAACACCCGGCTATTTTTTGGTTGTAGCCATCATTGTTGTTTGGTGGGCCCATGCTAGATTCGAACCCGCCACCTTGGGTGTACATGGCTGGCACCTTAGCCCCTTGAGTCATAGGCGCCGAGCCATGATTATTTTTTAAAAAAGAAAATAAACAAGAACTAATATAATATTAAAAATAGAGATTTTTTTTTAAAAATCCTCTAGTCCTCATAGAAAAATATACCCATAAAACAGAATCCAACATATAAGAACAAGCTTTAAAAAAAGAAACATTTTGACTTAATCTGTACAAAAATAAACAAAACATGTACTCCCTAATATTATGGAAAAACAAAAAAGAAATAGCACTATTCCTCCCTCAAAAAAAGGGGAATTATAGAAAATAAGAGTAACAGAAGTCATAATTAGAAAATTCAGAAATGAGATAACTTATAAATGAATTAGATATGAAAAAAATATTTTCAAAAATAAAACTTAAACTAAAAATAACCACCAAAACAAAAATAATAGTAAATGCCTTAAGAGAAATAGAAGATAAAAAGAAAATTTAAAAGATAAAAGGGGTGGCACCTGTGGCTCAGTGAGTAAGGCACCAGCCCCATATACCCAGGATAGAGGGTTCGAACTCAGCCCCACCCAAAATGCAACAAAAAAATAGCTGGGCGTTCTGGCGGGCACCTGTAGTCCCAGCTACTTGGGAGGCTGAGGCAAGAGAATAGCCTAAGCCCAAAAGGGGGACAAAGTAAAACTCTAGTCTCTAGGCTTGGAGCCTATAGCTGAAGTGGCTAAGGCACCAGCCACATACACCAAAACTCGTGGGTTTGAATCCGGCCCTGACCTGCCAAACAATGACAACTACAACCAAAAATAGCCAGGCTTTGTGGTGGGCACCTGTAGTCCCAGCTACTCAGGAGGCTGAGGCTTAAGCCCAGGAGTTGGAGGTTACTGTAAGCTGTGATGTCACAGCACTCTACCCAGGGCAATAGCTTGAGACTCTGTCTCAAAAAAAAAAAAAAAAAAATCGGTCTGTTAAAAAATAATAATAATAAATAAAAGAAAAAATTCAAAAGTGAAGAAGTTCACCAAGAAACTATAAACTACTTTTTAAAGAACCAAACAGAAATTCCAAAATAGAAAACCAATAACTTAAATAAAGAATTCAATAGATGAATAGTAAATTAGAAATAGCAAAATATAGGATTAATTAACTTTGTCAAACAATATAAAATAAAAGAATGGAAAACAGAAGAAATAGAAAGGTCTAATAAGCATGTAAGTAGAGATACAGAAAGGGATGCTAGAAACTCCACAAGCCATAAGTAGAATTCATGCAAAAAAAAAAAAAAAGAGAGAGAAGAAAAAGAAAACACAAGCAAGAAAGAAAAAAAGTAAAGAAAGAGAGAAAAGAAGAACGCACACACACACACACACACACACACACACTTCAGTGCACAAGAAAACTTCTGAAAATCACAAAAAGAAAATCTAGCAGCCACAGGAAAAAAGACATTACCTTCAAAGGTAGTAATTATTATATTAATAATATTAATTATTAATAATAATAATAATTTTTGGCTGACTTCTCAAAAGAAACTGTAGTAGCCACAAAAAAGAAAACAAAAATGGAATGACATCTTTAAATTTCTGAAAGTAACTGCCAATCTTGAATTGTACACTCAAAAACAAAATTCTTCAAAAATGAAGAAAAAACAGACACTTTTCCAGACAAACTAAAACTGAGACAATCTGCCACCAGTTGACTCATATTAAAAATAATAGCATAGAAGGCCAAGCGTGATAGCTCACACCTGTAATCCCAACACTTGGGGATTATAGGTGGGAGGATCACTTGAGGTCAGGAGTTTAAGACTACCCTGAACAACATAGTGAGACACTGATGCTGCAAAAAATAGAAAAATTAACTGAGCTTGGTGACATGCACCTGTAGTCCCAGCTACTTAGGAATATAAGATAGGAGGAGCTCCTGAGTCCAGGAGTTTGAGATTGCAGTGAGCTATGATGATAGAATACCACACTGGCCTGGGTGACTGAGTGAGACCCTATCTCAAAAAATAATAATAAAAAAAAAAAGTAATAATAATGGCACTGAGTTCTTGAGGCAGAAAGAAAATGACCCCCAAATAGAAACACAGAAATGTAGAAAGAAATAAAAAGTAATAGATAAATATGAGTAAATAAGAAAATATTGATGAGATAAAACAATAAAAATATCTAAGTATTTATTATAAAATATATCCAGAATTAAAACGTATCATGTATAAATTTATCACAATAAATAGAGGTTGAGTTAAGAGTCAGGTTTAAGCCTAGTTAATCCTCAACATCTCCATTGAGACCCAAGGAAGGCTATAAATAATGATCACATGTTAAGGATTTGAATTAACAAATAACAGAAATATGAATTTTGATTCTCTGGTTCCAATATTCCTATATCTGAGACAATCATTTTCTAAGCCTTAAAAATTAACATTATTTCTAAATCCTCATGAAATACATGAAGTGAAACTTATAACCAACCAAACAACTTTTATACATGAAAAGCTGACAACTTACTGGTAGGAGAAATTATTGCTAATTTACAACCATGTTTATAACCAGGATCCACTCCCATTAAGGTGCGTCCTGGTACAGGGCTTGTTAAGAGGAGCTGACGAAGGTTGCGTCCAAACATCATCACTGATTCTTTCTCTGCATCTGATGTTAGTTTGGCTCTTTAGAAATACAAGAAAAGAAAAGAAAAAGTAATTATTTTTTTCATTCATCAAAAATATCTACCCAGAAAAGGCAAATTCATTTTGCACAGTTATTCTTCACAGGAACAATTATTATAACAAAATAACTTGAGAGAAAACATTACATACAAAAATCCTACTGAGTCACTAATCACAGTAATACATGATGCCACAAACAATTCTGAAGCAAATTTAATGAATCTATAATACTCATTCCATTTTTATCTGTTCTTCATTATATACAAAAGCCTCAGGTGTCTGTGTGTATGCAAGAAAAACAAGAATATACAGATTTGGATGTCAAAATTTATCAACTGACTACAATATAAATACAAAATAAGAAAGCCAAATCATTGATCATAAGTAGTCTTCTACAACAATATTTAGATTCATACCTTTATCTAGAAATAGCTCAACATCCTTCTAATTCAGTTCTTCCCATCAAATCCTTGTATGATACTAATAGCCAGTCCAAAACAATGCCTTATATGAATAACTTCCCAGTTTTATCCAGAGAAGTTATAAAAGGTCTACTTTTAAGACTTTCTAGGATAAAAACTTATGTCTATATTGGACTTTCAGGCTTTCAAAAACCAGATTTTACACCACTAATCTACTTAACAGAAATTCTCAACATATTATCTCCCAAAATTCATAAAAATTTATAGAAGTATGTCTTCACTGTTTGACAAGGTAAAAAACACAGGCCATTGGCCACAGAAAAATTGAGAGTACAAAAGCTACTCAAAGCACATTTTGTTATCAGTGTTAATTTAGAATTATCTACATATATGAAGATGGACACAGCAAACTAATATTTGTTTTTCTGGCTCTACTCAGTTTCTTGAGGCTTTTCTCTTTTCTAACATTTCACTATCATTATTCTTGCATTCAATTAAATGAGATGAAAAATATCATTACAGGTATGTATATCTAAATCTTCACTTTTAACTCTATTAGGTAAGCATTTATCATCAGTCTTTCACACAAGGTACCAAGACTGGTGAGATACAAAGCTGAAAAGATAAGATTCCTGCCCCGAAGTCCACTATCTGAAAAATAAACAGAAAAGTCTAAAGCAATGATAAGTGCTATGCTGATGGGAACTCACAGGAGAGAGAGCTAAACCAGGAAAACTTGCTAGAAGAGATGTCTTCTCAAGTAAATCAAGAAGAAAAAGTAGGCTCGGCGCCTGTGGCTCAGTTGGCTAAGGCGCCAGCCACGTACACCTAAGGTGGCGAGTTCGAATCCCCAGCCCGGGCCCGCCAAACAACAATAATGGCTGCAACCAAAAAACGGCCGGGCATTGTGGCGGGCGCCTGTGGTCCCAGCTACTTGGGAGGCGGAGGCAGAAGACTTGCTTGAGCCCAGGAGTTGGAGGTTGCTATGACCTGTGATGCCATGGCACTCTACCCAGGGGGATAGCTTGAGGCTCCATCTCAAAAAAAAAATGAAGAAAGGTAAGAGTTATACAAAAAAAGGTAAGAACAGTAAATCCCCACCTTTGGGAAGGCAGAGAGAAGATACCCTAAACAATGGAAGAAGGAAATGTAACCTCATGGCTCATTACAGCAAGAGCAAGAAATTTCACATGCTAAAGTAAAAAGAAATAACAAGACAGAAAGCTGTAAAGGCAAGAAAAAAAATATGGTCAAGAAAAAAAAAAAAAAAGATCACAAAAGGTCATGTGTATTCTTCTAAAGAGCATTGATTTTATCCAGGAGATAAAAGGCCAACTAAAGGATTTTAAGCATGAAATAATAAGCTAAGAATTTTTAAATGGCAATGTAGAATATATATTAGAAAAGACAAGATTCATCTATGATCCCAGTTCAATGATCCAAACAAAAAATAATGTCCTAAATTAAGACAGTAATCATGGAGAGAAAGAAGAAAATTTCTAGATATAATAAAATATGGCAAAGCAGGAACACTTGCTAGCTGACATGGTAGGACTGATGAGGTAGGTTTGAAAAATAACACATGGATGAATGACCATGACAGTCACAGGAATAAGAAATGCAGAAGTAGGCTATGAACAGTATAATAAAGAAATATTTTAAAGCATAATAAATAAATTACTATAAAATAATATAGTTAATGCAATCTCTTTCAATATACACATACATGAATGGAGAAAAGTGTGGTTAACAATGATTATCTCCAGGTACCAAAATTATGGGATTTTTTTTTCTTTTGTACTTACTCAACTGATTCTTTCAATTTTCTGGCAATTATAAAAAAAATTCCTTTTTAACTAGAGAAATAAAGTATTTAAAAAAAAAAAAAAGACAACTGGGTGTTGTTTTCCTGCCTCTATTGTAAGCATTTTAGAAAGGGAGAAGGAAAATATTCTTGCTTACTCACTGCTAACAGAAATCAGAAAAGAATTATACATTAAACAATCTCACACCAAAATGTTTACATTAAATCTTAGGGAAATTATTCCACATGCAATAGAACTACTGAAATCAAATAAATACAAAAATGTCAAAAGCACTACTAGACATTATGCAACATGAGAAAATAAAATTTTTTAAACTATACAAAAAATTTTTAATGAGAATTTTTTTTTCCTTCATTAAGATCAGAATTCTGAGGGCTGGGCATGGTGGCTCACGCCTATAATCCTAGCACTACGGAAGCCCAAGGCAGGTGGATTGCCTGAGCTCAACAAGTATGAGACCAGCTACCTGAGCCAGAGAGAGACCTCATGTCTAAAAATAACCAAGCGTTGTGGGGGATGCCTGTAGTCCTAGCTACTTGGGAGGCTGAGACAAGAGGAACACTTGAGCCCAAGAGTTTGAGGTTGCTGTGAGCCACAGCACACTACCGGAGGCAACAAAGTGAGACTCTGTCTCAAAAAAAAAAAAAAAAAAATCAGAATTCCTCATTTTAAAATAAAGTTCATCCCCTAGTCCTCAAGAACAAGCAATGTTACTTCATACAAACTTGAAAAGAAACAGTATTCTAAAAGGAACAATATTTTTAGCACACATCTAGGCTCAAAAGGGTCAAACAAGAGACTGAATGACTTTGATTAAAAAAAAAAAATCAAACAATGGAGCTACATATCTTTTTTAATAGCACCTACTCACTACCTGCTCTGAATACGTCTGAACCCAATGGCCAAATCCAGCAAAAGGGAAACAGACAAATATAACACCGACCACTAGAAAGTCTACTTATGTCAGTTACACAGCTAGACATCTACATTGCCTAGGTACTCTTGCTGAAAGCTGTAGGAATGAAAGAATCTATAATACATAGAAAGTCCATTTACGTGGTTATATCAATAATCTCCTAATATGCATCACTGCTGATCGTTTTTCACCCAAACAACTCCCACCAGAAGTTCTATTAGCTTTCTCTCTTCATAGTAGTAAGTTCATCATGTCCTCCACTGAATTTCTTATGCTTTCTTTGGCTCTCTTAACCTCTAAAAACTGCCTCCAACTAACTTCTCCATTAACTTGTCAATTTGATTCTTCTAAGCAAAATCTATTATCAATAACCATTTGTTTGCCTTGGTTATTATACTGAAAGACTAGTACCACAGAATATGAAGGGGTACAAATTAAGTGCTGAAGATTCAAAAATTATATCATAATTAATAACTATGTTTTATGATCTATGCTTGTGAATGCATCTACAGATTGAAATGAAAGCTTAAATTTGACTCTGTGACTCTGCCTTAATTCTTTCGAATGATTAATCAACAAATATTTACTAATGCTACAATGGGTACCATACATAATAAACAGTCCACAAAATTAAATAAGATAAGCTGCATACCTATACTCTCTACAGAGAAGAGGATAAATAAGGCGTTTAAAGGAATCATCCAGTGAATTATTTAAGATCTGCATTAACTCTGGCCTTGCAAAGCCACGTGGTCTCCACCTGCAAAAAAATAAAAGTCAGTATTAAAACTGATGTAACAATAATGAGACTGTGAAAGGACTCCTAGAAGAATGGGAGTGGAATAAAGAAGGGAAAGAAACCTTTACTGAAGCCAACATAACATAATCCATGAAGAAAGGCTGTGGTGTCTAGAAATTATTACTATGACATCTGGATTTTTCATTTTTCAAAAATCTAGTAACTATGATCAGACATAAAACCTAAGAGAAAAGAATTTCCTCTTCTGGAACGTGTCAACAAAGTGTTATTAATAATGGCCACAATCTTAAGGTATAAGAAAGTCATCAAAAAATTACTATAGCACTGTTATAGACTCCTCTTCTCACATACATTAGAGCCTTCATCTCCAATGTAATGATATTTGAAGATGAGTCCTTTGGAAGATTATTAGGTTTAGTACCATTATGAGACACCACACTTTTTCTCCCTCTCTACCATGTCAGAATAGAGGAAGAAGGCAGCTCTCTGCAAGGCAGAATAAGAGCCCTCCCCAGGGCTTGGCGCCTGTGGCTCAATCGGCTAAGGCACCAGCCATGTACACCCAAGGTGGCGGGCTCGAATCCCCTGTCCGAGCCCACCAAACAACAATGATGGCTGCAACCAAAAAATGGCCAGGCGTTGTGGTGGGCGCCTGTGGTCCCAGCTACTTGGGAGGCGGAGGCAGGAGACTCGCTTGAGCCCAGGAGTTGGAGGTTGCTATGAGCTGTGATGCCACGGCACTCTACCCAGGGGGA
>CAUYQV010120922.1:0-23226 GCA_963574575.1 Galagoides demidoff
TTGAGACAGAGCCTCAAGCTGTTCCCCTGGGTAGAGAGCCATGGCATTACACCTCATAGCAACCTCCAACTCCTGGGCTCAAGCGAGTCTCCTGCCTCAGCCTTCCAAGTAGCTGGGACCACAAGCACCCACCACAACACCTGGCCATTTTTTTTTTTGGTTGCAGCCATCACTGTTGTTTGGTGGGCCTGGGCTGGGGATTCGAACCCGCCACCTTAGGTGTACATGGCTGGCGCCTTAGCCGATTGAGCCATAGGTGCCGAGCCAGCAGCCTGGTTCTTAAAATATCATTAGAGAGTCACATAGCACATAAGGGCATTAAGAACACTATAACCTAAAGGTGTTCACTATTTTTACGTGTGTGTCTGTTTGTAGCACACTTGACAACCCAGTAGTCTAGCTGATAGACATGACTAGACCAAGAGATAGCCCAGTTAAGGTCATGGTAAATGTGTTACATAAATTAAAATTTATCAACCTCTCTGTGAAGGTTACACAGCACATAGTGCTTAATAGTCACTTGTTGAGAACTCATCCCTTCCCCAGAGACAAATGAGTTATCGGAACATTAGACAGAATAAAGACAAAGCTTCACAGGAAAGAAAGTTATCCAGATAAAGTTAGAAATGTCTTCCCAGAAGAAGTGACCAGTGAAATGATAGATGCATGTGCATTCAGCTACCTGGACAATGAGCGGTGATGCATTTTATAATTGACAGTAACTCCTTGTGGGTACAACAAAGGTAAAAGATATTTGGAAAAGGTAGACAAAGAAAGAAATAGCGAAGAGGAAAAACAACAACAACAAAACCCAGCAGCTGCAGGAACTAAGCACAGTAACAAAGGCAGCAATATAGGCAGAAAAAAAAACTATGTATAGGATAAGTGACATGAAAAGAACTCTCAAATCAGTGGAGATACCTGGTGTAGTGTGGGCAAGAAGTAGAAAAAGGAGAGAAAGGGGTGGCCACCATATACACCCACCCAAGTCCCTATGTTTCTGCTCCACTCTTTTACAGCCTCTAAATTTTAAAATCCAAGCACAGGCATTGGTTGCCAAATTATTTATGAGTTTTCTACATGAACAAAATGATTTATTATTTTTCTGCAAAAAGGTACACTCATTAAATAATTTTAATTGCAAGTGTGGCATGGTCAAATTTGCATTTTACAAGAAAACTATAATTACTTGAAGGTATATATGTGATGTTTTATGGTAAATAATACCATAGCTCACATTCTAGTGCAATAATCTACCACAAGATGACAAAAAAAAAATTTAACTAGTGTCTTGGGGGAGATAGAATTTATCGTATTTGAATGGTGGCACATGCCCACATTTAAAGAATACAAGTGAATGAAGTGCTAAGATGAGAGTATTTGGGGAAAGGATAAACACTGAGATGGTTAACTTTTGTATATTTTGACTTTAAGTACTTGCATTTTTTTTTTTAAAAAAAAAAAAAGAATCTCATGCTAGAGTGCCTTGGCTTCATAGCTCCCAGCAACCTCAAACTCCTGGGCTCAAGCAATCCTCTTGCTTTAGCCTTGAGAGCAGCTAGGACTACAGATGTCCACCAAAATGTCTGGCTAGTTTTTCTAATTTTAGTAGAGGCAGGGTCTTGTTCAGGGTGGTCTCAAATTCCAAAGCTCAAGTGATCCAACTATCTCAGCTTTCCAAACTGTTAGGATTATAGGCAGGAGCCACCATGGGCAGCGCATTTACCTATTTAAACACATTTATCAAGAAAGAAGGTCTAAGTGATGAAGTGATGTCAGCAGGAATGGCAGAGTGTGGAACACTGAAAATCTCCTCCTCCAAACTGTGAAAATTCTGAAACTTAAAAGTTTGTAAAATTTTGAGCATTGATTGCAGAAATAAAAAACCTGAAGCTATGAACTTTCTGGCTGTGGAAGTTGCCCTCTACCCTCTCCCCAGCTTCATGGTAGTCCTGAAAACCAACAACTTCACAGTCATGGCAGCCATGAAAATCAGCAACCCAGCACAAATGGAAGATGCAGAATGAGATTGGAATTCCCTAAAACTTCCTTCATATAAAAATATCATTATGTCTGGTAGTTTCCTGAAAATCTTTATTCAAGGAGATTGTCTAATCTGACTCAGAAATCACTGTGGACAGTTTTCCCAGGCATTTGCTAAAAACAATCAGAGGTAAGTGTTTAACACTAAACCTTCCTGAGGCGGTAATAAAACTTGATGAAATAAGAAACGGACAAAAAAAAAAAAAAACCCTTCAAATTAAAAGCTGTGGAATAAAATATTCATGGTGGGCTTTCAGAATCTCTGGCGTATCTTTAGGAATTTAGAAGCACATTCACATATGCAGGACTGTGTATGTCTCAGATCTTAGAAAATGCTATTTTTTTTTAATGTTTGGCTAATTCTGAGGCTCTGTGCTGACAGAAAGTAAAAGTATAGAAGATTATTAAGCTGCTGTGCTGAGTGCTGAAATCATGTCCTAACATGCACATAGAATTTCTTGATAAGGTTGGCAAATTACTGGTTCAAGTAACTTAAGAAAATGTCTGTCTAGTCACTAACTGATAGTTAAGCATAACCAAACAGATTTTAGTGGTCACACTTAACAAAAAAATAAAGATTTCACAGAATTCATTCAGAAATGTCTCTAAATAAACAAAGAGTAGCAATAATAAAAACAATGAAGAACAAAAATCGTGGAGAGTGAGAAGAATCTGATTTCTGATTTCCAGAGTTGCTACATTATATGAAATATGCCCACTTCCAACAAGAGTGATGAGAAAAAAGAAAAAAAAAATTAAAGTCACCCATAAGTAGAAAATAGGTCAGCCAATACAAATGTCCTTGGGTAGGTTCAGATATTGAACTTTCTAGACAAAGACTTCAAATCAGCTAATATAACTTTGGCCAAAGAACCAAAGAAAATGACATCAAAAGAACAAAAGTAAAGTATGAGAGCAGTGTTTCATATCAGAATGAATATCCAGAAAAAAGGGGGAGGAAAGAGAGATAAAAAGGAACTAGAAAGAAAATGTTGAAAATTATAATAACTGAAATCAAAATCCACTAGAACATATGGTCAGTAAGTTTGTTGGCCAAAGAAAGAATCAACAAACTTGAATATAGCTCAATTGAACTATATAGCCCTTGAAACAAAAGGAGAACAGAATAAAGGGAAAAAATGGTCTCAGAGGAAAACAGAATAAAGGGAAAAAATGGTCTCAGAGACCTGTGGAACACCATCAAACATACCAACATATGTGTATGGGATTCCCAGAAGGAGAGAAAAAAGAGAAAGGAGCAGAAAAAAATATTTCATAAAATAACTAATGTCCCAAACTTCCCAATTTGCTGAAAAACATAAATATATCTAAAAATGGTGGAAGGAGAGTTCTACAAGATGACATCACAATCACATTGTTGAAAAAAAGTAGAAAGAGCTACGTAACTTATCACATGCAAGCACTTTTAAGTAAAATTGACAGCTAATATTTGACCAGAAATCACAAAAACCAAACAGCAATAGGAAGACATAATCGAAGTTTCGGGAAAAAACAGAATTTAAACTACAAATTCCATATGTAATACAATTATCCTTTAAAATGAGGAATAAATTAAAACATTTCTAGATAATCAAGAATTGAAGAGACTCTTTTGTTTCCATGTCTTCCCTATCAAAAAGAAAAGGGTGGGGGGAGAGTACTTCAGGCTGCAATAGAAGGACACTAGACAATATCTAAAACCATTAAGATAACTACATAGGCAAATTAAAAGATAGCATAATTGTGAGACAAATTAGAAATACTTTGATGTGAATGAAAACTAAAACGCAAAACACCAAAACTTATGATGTGTAGCTAAAGTAATGCATAAAGGAAAAGTTATAGATATGAATACTTATATTTAAAGACCTTATATTAAAGATCTCAAGTTCAAACTTAAGAAACTAGAAAAATAAACAAAAAATAATAGAGAATAGAAAAGCAATAGATGTATTAACAAAACCAAAATTGGTTCTATAATAAAAAAGAACTAACAAAATGGACACACCTTCACCTAAACAAGCCAAGAATCAAATCACAAAAGTTGCTCACCAAGAAGGGAGCATTATTACTGATTAGCAGAAATAAAAAGGATTATAAGGAATGTCTTAAAAAAATTCTATGCCAACAAATTATACAACCCAAATGAAATGGCTAAATTTCCACAGTAACACAAACCACTGAAACTAGCCAAGAAGAAATAGAAATCCTAATAGACCTATAGGTAAAAAGATTGAATTGGAAATCAGAAGCCCTCCCAAAAGAACAGCTCATGCCTAGGTAGCTTCACTGGTGAATTCTACCAAATATTTACAGAATTAGCACTAATCTGAACATCTGAACAAAATCTTCCAAAAATTAGAAAAAAAGAGAACACTTCCCAGGTAATTCTGAGGTTAGAATTACCATAATACCAAGACTGGACAAAAATAGTACAAAAAAATTTCTAAAACCCAATAACTCTAATGAACTTAGACGTAAAATCTGCTTAACAAAATACTAGTGAACCAATTCCAATAATATAAAGTGCAAAAAAAGTATATACTTTTTAAGAAAGAAAAAAAACTATATTATAATACTTCATTCATGTTTGACTTCTGCAATGACAAGAGGTACTCAAACATGACTTGTGTTCATCTTTTGTTATTGGTGTATAATGAGTATTACAAATTTTAATATAGTTTTATTTTCCTTTCCTAAAATGTGTATATATTTTTGATATTCTTTGCATAGAGAAGATTGCATACCATGACTAAGTGGATTTTAGCACAGGAATGAGGGAAAATTCAACATGAAAAAAAATCAAACAATGTAATGTACTATATCAATATAACAAGGAGCTTATTCATTAGGACAACGAAGATGACCCCAAAGGCATTTTGGAGATCTTCCAGTTTGCCATTCCTATCACACATCCAGATTGTCAGGGCCTTGAGAGAAGAATATTTTCAAAGGCAGGGCTCAGGGTTCCCATGGGACCTCAGGGGTCTCTGTCCAACTTTCCTCAGGCCCCTGCTACCACATTCCAGTGCAGTCTCCTTCACCCCACCAGCTATGGCTCAGTTGAGCCCAAACGTAGCCTCAGCCGTCTCTCTGGAGGGTACCAGCCATAAACTTTGCCAGCATCCACACATTACTAACTCTGCAGGAGTGCAGAATGCAACAGCTGTGGAGGCATGGCTACCTCCACCTAGGTTTCAAAGGATTTCTTTGAGAACCCCACGCCAAGGCACAAAACTGCCATTAGAGTGTGGCTACCAGTGACCCTAATAGAGCAATGCTTAGTAAAGCCATTGCAACAGGACTTCCCCCAGAGATCCCAGATCTGTGCAGGCACCAGTATGTAAGACCACTCTGGGAAAGCCAAAGGCATCCAACTCCAGCCCCCGAGAGCTGCTTCATGGCTGCACCCAGCAAAGCAATGAGGGTGGGACTTCCCTGAGCACCAGGGCCCAACTTCCAACCCAGTGTATCCACGAGTAGAACCTGGTGTCAATGAGATATTCTCAAGACTCAAGATTTATTGCTGCTGGCATTGTTGGGTTTTAGACTTACTTGAGACCTATTACTGCTTTCTCCTTTCCTATTTCTCCTTTCTGAAATGGGAATATCTATCCTATGCCTTTCTTAGCATTGTATTTTGGGAGAATGTAGTGTTTCATTTCACAGGTTCACAGCTGGAGAGTAATTTGCCTTGGGATGACTCATACATTAAGTCTTACCCATATCTTATTTGCATATTTAGATGGTACAGTTTTCAGTTTGTGCTGGAATAAGTTAAGACTTTGGAGGATATTAGAAAGGAATGAAAATATTTTACATGACAGAAGGTAATGAATTTTGGGCAACAGGAATGGAATGCCATGGTCTGAATGTGTTCTCCCCAAATTCGTATGTTGAAACTTATTTGAGGTTGTAACAATATTAACAGGTGAAGCCTTTAGGAGGTGATATGATCATGAGGGTAGAGCCCTCATGAGTGGGATTAATGCCCTCATAAAGAAGCTTCGCACAGCATTTGTCTCTTTGGCCCTTGTACTTTCCACCATATGAGGATGATGAAGCAACTGGGCACCATTTTGGAAGCAGAGAGCATGCCGGCACCAGACAGCTAATCTGCCAATTCCTTGGCCTTGAAGTTCCCAGCCTCCAGAATAGGAAAGAAGTTTCTGTTGTTTATAAATATCTCACTCCGTGTGTGTGTGCGGGGGGGGTTATACCAGGAAGATCAGACTAAGGCAGTTTTCATAGCACCATCACCACCACCACACACACACCTATGGAAATAGTCCCCTTCAAAAAATTCTCTTCAAATGCCCTTTTATTCCATTTATTGATTTATGACAGAGTGCCACTCTATTGTCCAGGCTAGACAGCTATGGCATTATCTTAGCTCACAGCAACATCAAAAGTCTGGGTTCCAGTGACCCTCCTCTCTCAGCCTCCAGAGTAGCTGGGACTACAGGTGCCTGCCACAGTGCAGGCTAACTTTTCTAATTTTTAGTAGAGATGGGATCTCGCTCCTGCTCAGGCTACTCTTGAACTCCTGAATTTAAGCAATGCTCCCACCTTGGCCTCCCACAGTGCTGGGATTACAGGCATGAGCCACTGCACCTGACCACAAAATGCCCCTTTTAAGTACACCATATCTTCCTGGTCAAGATCCTGAGTGATACAGAAAAACTATTAATTACTTTTGATGATCCACTATCTTCTAAAATTAATGTTCACATAGCCATGACTGTGGAAGAATGAATATTCCAAAAAATGGCTAAAACACCTCAATACTGAATGAATATTCCAGAATCACACTGTTTTGAAACTTGAGCCTCTAAGTTTTGGCTAATTTTTTTTTTTTTTTTGAGACAAAGTCTCACTATGTTCTCCTCAGTAGAGTGCTGTGGCATCACAGTTCACAGCAACCTCAAACTCTTGGGCTCAAGCGATTCTCTTGCCTCAGCCTCCCAAGTAGCTGGGACTACAGGCACCCACCACAACACCTGACTATTTTTTGTTACAGTTGCTATTGTTGTTTAGCTGGCCCAGGGATTCGAATCTAATATTCAATTTTATATTTGTGAGTCTTTATTAGGTTTGGTTCTTTGTAGATCACTCTAGAAAGTCTGTGTGACACCCACCCTGCAGGAGATGCTGCTGTCAGGACTAGTAGAGTAATGCTTACAATTTAAACCTTTAAGGTCATTTGAGCTTATTTCTCTGGTGTACAACAAATTTTGGGGGGAAGAAACTGTATAATCAGGTTAAATATTATTACAACTCAATAAAAGTAAAAAGGCACAATTACCAATAATACCACATATTCAAATAGCTATTATTTTTTAATCTTATCACATTTTCTTCAAGATTTTGTCATGAATGCCTAATAGGCTTTTTGTTCCCAACTACTGTTAAATTATTCTTTATTTTTGTGGTTTGCTGTAGTATTATTTTGTTGATAATGAACTTTATTTGTTTAGAATAGTTTTAACCTTATATAAAAGTTGCAAAGATATGGAGGTTTTCAAGTTTCTGTTAGGACAATTAGACCTGTTGCAGTATGTCTGATGAATCCCTCTCTGCTAAATAAACATGCTTCCATGATTACAAGAATATTTTCTGTGGTCACTCAGCTATGACAAAATCTGCATCTGAAGACCCCACTCAGTTTGGCTCAGACGAACATCCCCCTGCACCCAGGAAAAGCCCATTTACTCCATTGTCATGGCAGTTCCCCCACCCCTCTACCTACTCTCATACCCTTAAAACCTGAACCCCAAACCACCAGCAGGGCTGTTGTTTTTTTGGCACAGCCCTTCTCCTTGTGGAAGATTTATACCAATAAACGCTGCTGCTCGGCTCACATTATTCTCCCCACTCCTCTTTCTGACTGACCTGAAGACCCTTATAATATCCATGTCCTATTTCCCTTATAACCGACTCAGTAAAACTCCACATAAACTCTGACATACCCTGTCACTGTGTAGGCACATAGGTACTTCACCTCTTATGTAGCCCAATGTTGCTGGCAACTATGCATTTTGTTTGCAGAGAACTTAAGGAAAAATATGTATGAATCTGGCTTCAATTTTCCCTCATCCTAAAGTATTTCTAATGGGAATTAGTCTAAATCACTTTGTTTTTTGAGTTTCAGCTTTACACTTCTTGCAGAAAATATTTATTCCCGGCATCTCAGCTTACAAATGCTGAAGTTTCTACTCTCTTCATAATTTTTTTTTTGTATATTTAAAAAATGCAACATGCCTGAATTCTATTGTGTGAAGCTGGAATCATTATTTTTAGGGAGCAGTATCGCAACAAAAAATGAAATCCAGCACTCTCAGCTGAAGAGCATTATAATACATCCTCAGATGACTGCATTCAGCTTGATGTCCTGAGATGGTATTAAGAAGCAATGTGAGCACATTTGTACTTGAAATTTAGCCTCATCTTTCTATTGTTGTAAAGAGGTTACATCTGCTTTGAATATAAAAGAGACAGCAAGCATATTTCTAGGGTTAGCTGAGTTCCCCAGCCCCGGAAAGGAATGAGTTCAGTGTAGAGATGAATCCATGGATTGATCTGTAGGCTATGGATTTTGGGTTTGGAAATTACGCAATAAACCAAGATTTATAAAAGTCAGTGTTCTTTATTTTTCTAATTGGTCATGGAATTCCAGTTTTGGCACAAGGAATTCAACATCATCTTACCTTTTTTCATTCACATGTAGCAGAATTTGCTATCATTTTGTCATAAATTAATTTATAAAATTAGAAATTAGAAAACTGGATTTTCCATATCCACCCATGTTAATACAGAAAACTCCCACACACAGTAACAGCAAAACTTCGGACACTTACCCTTTGCTCCTAAACTATCTTCATATCCCAAGAGTATACCGTACCTATTATGGAAACTAATTTGGGGTCACAGTG
This sequence comes from Galagoides demidoff, assembly GCA_963574575.1. Taxonomy (NCBI): domain Eukaryota; kingdom Metazoa; phylum Chordata; class Mammalia; order Primates; family Galagidae; genus Galagoides; species Galagoides demidoff. Next base: position 8,976 of record CAUYQV010120922.1, read on the forward strand.
CTGAATGTTGGGGCTCAGAATGTGAAGGTTTAAGGCGAGGCTACGGTTGGGACTTGAGTCCAGGGCATGTAATGGATATGGGTCACATGGGTATTGATATAGCTGCTGTCACTCATTTCACTATGATTAAACAAATCCTATGGCTTCTATTGAAAACTTTGACAGCTTAAAACAATCACCTAGGCATTCATCAGCTCAATTTTGAATAATGAGAAATCCTCTAATTTTTCAGTTTATAACTGGTGATCAATCACACCCACACTGCTGAGTAACTCTCCACTGCAGGCCACAGGTAACACAGATGAGGGTCGACCTCCACCATCCTCATCAGATCCTCCAGGCATCTCAGACAATTGGTCATTTGAATTGCAAATCTCAGCATTTCAATTGCAGCTCATCTTGTCAAATGTATTTTTAACTCTCACATCAACTATTTTTCCTGTGTTCTGTGTTTTAGAATGCTTACATTTTCACTTTTCCAATAAAAAATGCTTAATCTGCCCTAGTGAACATTGTTCTTGTGTTTATTCTGTTCAGCAAGCCTTTTATGTTATTGGTACATCAATTTCTCTTCCCTTGCAGCTGCAGGCGCTTTATCCCTAGGAATGGCTAGGCATGTGCAGAAAAGCCAAGTCACAGAATATCTGGTAGCTTCTTACGAAAGAAGGGGTGAGATCTGACTTCTTGTTTACTTTGGCCTTTTTCATGATTAAATGTACATTCCTCTCACTCTCATCAGCAAACACAGCAGATGCCTATATTCAAAAAGCCATAGACCACTAATAGGAGAAATAGTTCCATGTTAGTTTCTTAGGACTAATAGAGTAATAAAGGACTACAACTCAGTGGATTTAAACAACACAGATCTATTCTCTCAGTTTTGGAGGCTAGAAAGCCAGAGTCAAAGTGGTGCTCCCAGGGTCTTCTTTCTGAAGACTTTAAGGACAATCTGTCCTATGCCTTCCTCCTGGTTTCTGGTGTCCCCGGCAGCCCTCACATTCCTTGTCTGGTAGACTCACTACTGCAATCTCAGCTTCCTTGGCACATGACATTCTACCTGTGTAATTCTGTTCTTTTCTTACAATATCAGCCATATTGAATTAGAGCCCTCCCTAACTGGGTATGACCTCATCTTAACTTCATCACATTTGCAAATAAATTGAGTCCTGTTTATTGGTAGGAAAATCAAATGGTTATGAACTTGAGAAGAACAGAAAGATCAGTTTAGCCAACTGCTTCAGAGGGTGGACTTTGGAATCAGACAAATCTGGGCATGAGTCCTAGCTCTGTTGTTTAGTCATGTGTGATGTGGGGCAAGTAGTTGGTTTTTCTAAGTTTTCATTTCTCAATTGGCAAAGTGATGATATGTGCCATGCTCATAGGGTTATTGTACAAATAAAGCTTAGCAGACTGGCCTACATATAAAAGTAATAACAAAGGTCACATAAATTGGTATTTATTCCTTAAAAGTAACAAATAAGCTAAGGAAAATTCTAATATTCTTTAATTGAAGTTCACAAAAATCAGTTTTAAATAATCCAATAAGTTATATAAAATTAGAATACTTCTTGTGTGTTTTATTAGAATTTCTTCTTCATATGGCTGTACATATCCACTGCAGTGTTCTAAAAAGTATAACTATTCTATTTCATTTCAAGGTATAAAACATTCCTATGACCAGATACACAGTATCCTTGAAAACAATGACGAAATGCTAACTAGTAATTAAAAAGAGATTTTAAGTTGAAGTTAAAACAATAAAATCAGAAATTTTCCCACAATAAAATAATTGTCATTGTATGGTGGCACAGGTAACTTACATTATTCAAGAAATCTGTACCCTGATTTCTTATTAAAATTCCCCATCCACTGGAATAGAGCTTTCTAGGAATGGGCTATTCAGCACATTGATTTCCAAGGCCACCCAAGCTGACACTGGCAGACAGCTGAGCCCTGTGAAGCATACAGCTTGGGTATTTACCCCAGAAGAGGAGTTTGTGATGTTGTTCCCAGAAAGGAGCTAACTCTTCAATGGTGAGCAGAAGTCTGCCAGTTAGGGATAGGAAGCCACTGAGATCACCACAGAGTCAGCAGCATGTGCAAAGACCTAAAGATAGTGTTTTGGGAGAAGACGGTGTGTTAGATTTGGGGCACATTGATTTGGGGGCCATCTAGATCAAGATAGATACATGATGATGGTGATAATGTTGCTGCAGATGATGGTAGGTAGTAATATTTAATCAGAAGATTAAGAGTAAAGAAGGGGAAGGAAGAGTCAGAAACAATCATATCACAGGAGAGAATAGAAAATAGAACTTCCAGAAGAAATAAGAGTTCAGGAGAAGGGTGGGTATTACAGGGTGATTCAGAAGCATGTCCTTGCCCCAAAGACCCGATCATTAACCCTGGAATGAGCAGTACCTACAGACTGGAGAACCAAAGAATAAATGAGCTGAAAAGAGACGTGAATGGTCAATGTGCTCTACACTTCCAAGAAAGTTAAAGGGAAGGAGATGATACTTTACATAGAGGGAAAGGTTGAGATGTGTATTTTCATTTTGATTTTTGAGCATAAGGAATGGGACTTAGAGTTACAATGAAAAAAAAGTGAGGGAAATTGTGGAGGAGTCCTGAAGGAATCAAAACTTCTGATGTAAGAAACGTTGGGATCCAGAGCTCAACTAGAACATGAACCCAATACTTAGTCTATGATAGAAGAAAGAAGAAAAGAAAAAATGAACATCTAAGTTTATAAGCCCAGTGCTGGGAGGCTGAATTAATTACCTGTTTTTGTGAATTTTGAAGGAAGTCCATACCCTGAGAATGAACTCTGTCATATGTCAAATATAGGGAGGTGGAGATAAGTCTCCAGGGGGAAATAAAAGAACAGATTTCATGGTTTAGGTTTCTGGAAAGCGGACACTGAGACACAGTTTGGTGTGCAGGATGTTTACTGGGACCTGAGCTTGGTATAAATATCTGTGGAATGATATTGGTATCATTATCTATGAGATTATAATTATCATGAGCTTGTTATCAATATCTATGAGGGAAAAAAGGATTAGATAGAGGGAGAAGCCAGCTGCAACTGAGGGTCGCAGCCTCTGCTCATCCCAGGGGCTGCTCTGCTGCTGAAACAGCCCCTCCAGGGCTTCCCTGGTTGTGCTGGCATGGCTGGGCCTCTACACCACCTTCCTCCATCAGTCATAGGATAGGACCTGCCACTGAAAAGAAAAGATGTGACCTTAAGTGAGGCTGTTTCAACCAGCGTGGGCATTCCTTAAAAGGCTGAGGGCTGCAGCTTGCAGGCTGACAGTAAGCCCTCCCATAAGTGGGACCAGTACCTCCTTGAGCTGAGGTCTGGGCAGAGCTCCTCTCTGGTAACACTTATTCTGTATTCTCCTTTCTACAGATGTGCAAAGGGTAACTGCTGCACTGAAGGTTCAGGTCACACTGGGGAGAGAAAAATACAAGTTTCCCCACTACTAAAGTCATGTAGGTTTCTTTTGAATGTAGAGATATAGATCAAAACCAGAGAAGACAGAAATACCAAGCCCAGAGGATATTCTTAAGTAGGTTCTTTTGCATAAATGGTGAGAAGCCTCAAAATGAGTTTGAATTGTTTGAAATAATACTAAAGTCCCTGCCTAATGGGAAGTACTATGCATGCTTCACTTAAATTGCATGTGAATGTACAATGCACGGGGACAGGGGCAGAGAAATAGAGAGAGAGAGAGCTTTGCTTTCCAGGAAGGAATTTCACAGTCCAAAAGCAAGCAGACAGTATGGATCTTATTCTCATAGAAACTTCTGCCACTTCCCAGAAGTGAGTGCTAGAAGATTTCTATCTTAACTAGGAAGGAGACTCCTGGCAAGTCACTGCTAATAAACCCATCTAATTCACCAAGCAGGGTTGGTATGGGTCATTTGGTCTCTTTGTAACATCTTGGTGGGTGGGGTGTTTTGGGGGTTTTTTTTACACTGTTCCGAGATTTTCTTAAAACAGTTGGATGTCACTTATCCTAGCAGTTTTCTGATCTCCCTTATAGCGATTAGCAGTTAGAAAATAGCAACATGATATGCAAAACATACACTATATATGTTATAATTCTTGGTTGTTGGGGTACAGAAATAGTTTTATAAAAAGACCCTTTGCATACTAGTCATGAGGAATATTGCAAATCCTTCCCAGTACTGAAGTTTTTAAAAAGTTTATGACCACTAAGCCACTTGGATTTGTGTCATAGGAACACTTCTCTGGTAATTCAGTGTAGGAAACGGACTGGTTGCCTTGTGTCATCAGAGTGACTTAAAATCTTCAGGTTGAACCAATGTAAAAACTCAATAACCATTTTCAGAGTACAGGGTAAGAGACAATCATATTTTGATCATATGTTGTATTTAGCTGGTATATAGATCTTAGAAAAGTTGCAGGTATAGTTTCTACACACCTTTCACTCATTCTTCCCATAATATTAACATCTTACAGAACTTCTGGAAATACAAAATCCAGGAAAATTATGGGCCAAAGCCACATAGGCTCGTATTTAAACAATGTGGTGGTAAGTAGTGAAAAAGTTATCATGGACCTGAAATCAAACAGCCTGGGATTGAAATCCTCACCCTGTAAGGAGAAGATTTTTTTACTCCCTTATATTTTGATTTGTGAATTACACTGCCAGTCTATTTTATAAGAATTTTGTGGAGTTAAAATAAAATAACATTTTGCAAAGGGCCTTGCATGGTGCTTCCTATATCCAGACCTGCTCTTTCTAAGTGAGCTCCTGAATGTGTGAATGAGAAACATAATAAATGGAGCTAAAATTTCTTACAGAAAGAGCAGATGGCTCTTTTACTCTATTTAAATCTAATAAAAAACATTTTCAAAAAGGATGGCATGAATATTGACACTGCTGCCAGATGAGGTTGAAGATAACTTATACCATTATCTTGTGGTACGTCCGAAAACAGCCTGGATGATTGCAATAATTCTATTGTGTGCTGTGGATTGAAAGGAAAGTACTAACTTTACTCAAGGCTACCCTAATTTTAGGTGTATTTACATAAATAGGATGTGAGTGATCTGAAGCAATGGAACTTCATCGCCCAGTGAAGTCTCTTCATGTGGCACAACATCAGATTCCTATGGGATTTACGGGGTCTAATAAAAATATTAAAAAACCATAAAGTTCTTGGTATATGTTGATGAAAAGAAAATGCCAGGCTTGGTTAACTGAATGAGGTTATTAGAAAACTGACTCAGATACATTTCTTCATTGATGTAACAGAAGATTAAGGACATAACTACCACAACGAGGGGTTATAAAAACCAACTTCACTTATTTGGGAATCAGTTTTCCAGAGAATCTGATTTCAAGGTACGACAGAGTAGATTATGGCCATGAACTTGTCTCCTTAAGAGTTGCTAAGCTGAGTGTAAGGAGGGTGAACTCTGATAAGGAATATCAGAGCATCACCTCCATTGTGGAAGTTTTCCACCAGAGCACATCACAGTGTGGATATGCAGAGGCTACACAAATTAGAAGGCAGAAAACAATTGCTTCTCTTGTCACAAAATTTGGATCCTATAGTAGCTATAGTTGGACCCATAACTACACCAAGGCCACCAAAGGTTTCATGGTCATGCAATCAATATCCAGGTGTCAGAAAACCCATAGCCAAGCTGCAGACAAAGCCGGGCACACACTCCCACGGCCATGTGCAAGTGTGGCAGCAGGTTTTTGAAATGACTCCTAAATGATTCCCACTTCCTAGGGGTCCATACCTTATATAATTCCCTTGCTTGAGTATGGGATAAGACTAGTGACTTGCTTCTCATGGATAGAACACAGCAAATGTGATGATGTCACTTCCAAGAGCAGGTTATAAAGGACTGGCTTTCACCTTGCTGGCATTCTCTTTGACTCTGTTCACATGGGCCTTGATGGAGACCCACATGGCAAGGAACTGTGGCTAGTTAGGAATTTAATTTGCCACTCCAACATCTTCAAAGAACTGACTTTTTCCCAAAGCCAACTGAGTGAGCTTAGAAGAAAATCTTTCCCCAGTCCAGCCTTCATTCGGGACTGTGACCCCAGCCACCCCTAAGTAAATTCTTATGTCAAATTCTAAAGCAGAGAACCCAGTTAAGCCATGACAGCTCTCCTGAACACCAGACATAATGAAATATCAACCCTGAGTGGTTTTAAGTTGATATATTTGGGGTAAGTTTTTAGACAATAAGAGGAACTTTGATAATTACAACCCATGATGTGAAGACTAAAGATTTCAGTTGCATAGCAAAGAATAAGTTATCTGAGTTTAAATACTATCTTCTTCAGAGGTCATATATTTATTGCCAAAAGTGATTTTCACACATGAACTATCACTTCACTCTGGTTATGTGGGAGTATATTGTAAAAGTTCACGGCCCTAGAATAATGGTGAACTTTCCCAGTTTGCAGAAAAAGACTCAGTTCAAATTGAGACCCACCACTTCCTGGATTCTTAACCTCTTTGTGCCTCATTTGTTTTATCTGTGCTATGTGGCTACTGGTTGCACCTGTTGTTCTAAGGTATTGCTGGGACTAAATTAATTGGTACACAAAAATATTAAAAACTCTGTCTCATACATATGAAGAGTGCAGTAAGTGAGAGCTGGTTTTATTTTTAAATATCTAATCACCTTCAGTTACAGACACCACAAGTCCTGTCATTGCTAGCGAGTTTTCCAATTTATTTCTAGCTAGTTTGTAAAGTCTTTTTCCCTGAACTTACTATAAAATGAGCAATGAGCACATCCTTGCAGTCACCAGATTAATCTCCCACATTTAATATTCATGACCTTTAGCAGAACTCTCTGCAAGTTCAGCAGGAGCAAACAGTTATTGAGGTCCTGCTTTGTGCAGAGAATCATTCCACATGCTCAGATAAATTAGTACAACAGTCTGCCTTTTCAGAAGTGTGAGCAAAATAACTGGGAATGAGAAGTGAAATATATTTCATCAATCTGGCACAGTGGTTTCAAAACTGGATGTTCATTACAAACACCTCAGGCACTTAAAATATGTGCACACCAGCTCCAGGGCCCCACGCACAGAGAATCTAAGTCAATTGGGATAGACCCTAAATTAAATGCTTTTTAAAAGGTCTCCAGGGGATTATGACATATAGGCAGGATTCAAAACCACTGAGTTAGCAAAAACTCTTCACTTAGAATATTAATTTTTAGAGAGGCTTATTTCAGATGACATGGGTAATTAGTGCTAAAGCCAGGACTAAATGTTGTATCTTCTGAAACTAGATAAATGGTTGTTCAACTGTCAAATGACTTCTGAGTTTGTCTGTGTTTATTAATACGTGTAATCATTCAAGGAATAAATATTTACTGAGAATTTCTTCAATGCAGAAAACTGGGATACAACACCAAGCAACACAAAGTCACTCAATGATCTTTTCAAGGTTAAAGTTTTACAGAGGGAAGAGGGTAGTTTAAAAAAACTAAAAATAACAAAATAAAGATATACAAGTATATGATTGCAGCCCCCAGAGTACACTGAAGGCCAAGTGTCATATTTGTTAGAAGGAATACTGAGATATCTGATTTGGATTGTGAGACCTCTCAGGACATGATTTTTAATCTAGTGATTATATTCTGTGTAACTGAATTTCAAGATATGCTTTTAAAACTTACACCCTGAAAAGTAGCTCTGTTTTTCTCCATCCCTCCAGAATAAAAGATCAGTCTCGGTGAGGTTTGCAAAAACATTCCTTCAAAGGATATCTAAATAATAATGACAATAATAATAATACCTACTTATTTCTTAAGCACTTGACAAAATGCTTTGCATGCATTATTTCACTTGATCATCACAAGCAACAAGTCCCTATAGCTCTCCTCTCAAGTACAGCTCTATCTCAAATACCCTGAGCTAAATATGAATAGAGGAACAAATGTTCTTTTTCCCTGGCCATATTGTCCCCTCTAGAACATATTTCAGCCATTAGGATGAGGAGATGATTCACTGAACGCTCAACTTAGATGAGCATCTTAAAAGGCATCCTATTATGAAAACCTTGTTTTGCAAATGCCATTTGCAAGGAGCTGGGCTCCCTCCCACAGCAAATGAGATCAGCAGCTTGAATAATTTCAACAACCACTCCCTTGGTTGATCTTGCAGTCTGAACATAGCATCTGAGAAGCATATAAAATAGGTGGCAGAGAATAGCAGCGAACTATGAATGACATTATTGTATAAATTCATAAAGATGAGTGAATGCCAAGTGGTGAAAGTTGCAGTAAATCTTATTTCTAGAAACTGTGAAGGCAAAAGCAGGGACCCAGTTTAATAGCTAACAAATGTGCTCTTGAGAATTTATACCTATGGGCTATGGAAAACCAAAGAGGCATTCATTAATAATTAGATCAAATGGTGATAAACTAGAATTGATCAGTTAGGGTTATTCAAAATTAACATTTTTCTTATCAGCTTGATTGGGTTTACACAAATACAACTGATTTTCTTTAAGTATAAAAAGAGGTTTTTTTCCAAATCACAGAGGATGAATTATATCTGAGACAATCTCTATTTGGTAGGTTAAAAAAATGCCCTGAACTAGAAACCAACCCAAAGAAAAGAAAGGGTGCCAACCTTAATTTATAAAAAGATAACCTAGAGTCATAAAATATCACTTTAAAAGAGTGTGTTTACAAGTGGTTGGGGTCCCTTTAGTATCTATAGCAATATCAGCATATGTTTACAGTTTTTCACCTGTTATTCAAAGCTCTGAATAACAAAAGTATCCATCTCAATAGGTTTTAACAGATTATACAGTAACATGTAAATATGAAATCATGGAAATATATATAGCAAATGAGGAAAGACGTCACAAAAAAGGATGAGTCTAAAATAGACTCTTTGTTTGGCAAAGGAAGAAATATATTTTGGAATGATGGGAAAGGAAAGAATGTAGAGACCAAAAAATGTTCAGAGGTAGACCGGTTTGGCTTTTGAGAGGACTTAGAGAGATATAAAAGACGAAGGGAGATAATAACATGATTTAAAACTTAAAGTGGCACTGGAGACCTGCTAAAAAATTTATTGGATGAATCACATTATGATTGTTTTACTTTTGAATAACATTAACTTGATCACATTTGTGGGAGAAATTAAAGAGTGGAAAGACAGAACCTAAAGAAAACTATTGGGAGACTCTCATAGTTGCATTATGATAAATCACAAAGCCATAGATTAAACTACTAGAATACCAAATTGAGGTGTCCCTCATCCTTTATTATTTTTCTGAGAATCAGTGCCTATAAAAGTTTCAGAATGTGTCTAATGCTTTGGATCTCCATAGTGTAAGAATTTGCTAATGAACAGAAAGTTATATTTGGATATATATGGATAAAAGTGGCTGGTGCAAAATAGATGTTTTTATAAATATGACTTTAGAGGTTTCTAGATAAATATCAACTGAAAATAAATACAATGATGAAGCACAAATACATTTGGTGTATATCCATCTCTTGGAAGCATAGTAATTTGTTTGGTTGGTAAGTTTTTTACTCAGTTCAATTTACAAAACTGTTCTGAAACTTTCTTCCAATGTTATGAGATCTATAAAGAACCATTATGCTAGCATCTTGGGACATTTGTTCAAGAACCACAGGACACTGAAAGGCCCACCTACAAGGTGTGTAGCTCAGAGTGCACCTGTTCATTTGATGCAAGGCGTACAGATTTCCTGTGGAAGGCTACAGCATCCCCAGGCCACATTGGCCTGTAAGAGACCCAAGCTGCACTTTAGATACTTTAACCAATTAAGAAGTAAAGGAACTGCCCAGAAGTCAGTGTTCTACTATCATCTCTCAAGTACCATAAAGACCACAAGGTCTTTAAAGAATCCACTATGATTCTTCCTTCTTTGGTTTTCAATGCAAAGCTTCTCATTTGAAAGGCCTAAGGCTCTATACTTTATATGAGATGAAAATTTTGAAATTTCCTGATATTTTCTGTTTGCCAATGATAAAACTTTGATTATCCACTTTTCATCTTTATAAAGTACCTGAAATGGTAGCAGATCATCATGCTATTAACATCAGGTGCAGGATTTTACTTCCTAGGGATTAAAAGAGATTTGAAAGCTTCCCTTTGCTCATGCTCACAAATCTAAGAACTCTGTTTTTATAGGAGATTAAGCATTACATTATTGTCCTAGAATTAGAAATGTAGAACCTTCAAACTTGGTGAGAAAGGCTTCCATACGATGACTGGGGAAACTGAAGTACTTTTTCCTACAGGTGAAAAATGTGAAGAACTTGTCCTGATTAGCACCTAGAAAGGTAAAAATAGCCTGGTTAGCAGGTTGGAGTTGAGTATGTTGGGATCTTCCTGCACTCCTAGAATTTATTAGGAAAAGAATGTGTGTTCTATACTAACCAAATAAGGGAAACATTCCATAGTCAAGACATGTCAAAAGAGCATTTTCCAACAATGGCCTTCTCCAAAGAACCCAGAAATTTGCTATTCAGAATGCTAGAGGCAGGGAAAATTTACCCATACTAATTTCATCAAAACATTAAGAGACAAAAATGAAGTTGCATTTTCCTATTGCTCTGAGTTTCATCTTTCTGCATCATTTTTTATATAACTGCATATAACTTTGTATATAGACCCAAGACACCTGGTCTCGGAGTAGAAAATTTGAGCTAAATTTTTTGAAAAAGTTGAAGGCAATAAATCCTCCAACATGACTGGTAGCTGCCTACATAAAACTAATAAAACTTTGACTTACAAAATGTCTCTGTTGTTTGTTTTTGGAGCCCTGACTTGGATACCAAAATGTCTTTTTTTCAAATCTAACAATCTTGCATTACTTCAAAGCATGCATAACTGCAAGAGTGGTGTTTATGGAGTCCTGAGTTGCTGTGGTAGACTGCAAAATTATTCCAATCAAATCTCAGACCTGGATTCATGTCCTATTCCATGAGATTTTTAACATTCTCCACCTTTGATGAAGCATTCAACTTTTGATTTTTTTCACCAGTAAAATGAGACAGAGAGATAGTATGTGAGCTCTGATCCAAAGAAAACATATGGGAAGAACTCTCCAATATCTTAGCAATGATGTGGGAGTATCAAACAACAGTCTCAGGCAATAAAAGTGAAAATTAACAAGTAAGACTATATCCACCTAAAAAGTTTCTGCACAACAAAGAAAAAAATATCAACAAAGTGATAAGGTTTATAGATTGGGAGAAAATATTTGCAAACCATACATCTGATGAGGGGGTTAATAGTAGATAAGGAACTCACATAACCCAATAACAAAAATAAATAAACAAACATCCCAATTTAAAAATGGGAAAATGACTTGAATAGGTATTTCTCTGAAGAAGATCTAAAAATGGCCAACAGGTATATAAATAGGTGCTCACCACCATCACCATTTATTAGGGAAATGTAAACTACTTGACTGTACTTAGTATCAAAAAGATAAGAGATAATAAGTACTGGCAAAGTTGAGTGTAAAGAAAAGGGAAATCTTGTGCATTGTTAGTGAGGAAGTAAATGGGTGCATCCACTATGGAAAATAGTAAAGAGGTTCCTCAAAAAATTAAAAATATAATTTCCATAAGATCCAGCAATCCCTCTTCTGGGTACCTACTCAAAGGAAATGAAAGTAGCACCTCCTAGGACATCTGAACCCACATACTCATTGCCGCATTATATACAATGGCCAGAATATGAACATAAGTGGGATAGATATAGATATAGCTATGCAAAGTATTGACAATTAAGTTCACAAACTCACCCTAGAAAAAGTGCTACATAAAAAGAGTTAACTTGGGATGCATAAAAGATTTAAATCTGAGACATGAAAATAGATAAAACCCTAGAAGAAAGCATGGGAATAACTCTTAATCTTATCACACTAGGAAAGAATTTATGAAGAAGATTCCACTGGCAATTGCAACAACAAAATTAAATAAATGGGACCTTTACAAGTTAAGGAGTTTCTACATGGCTAAAGACACAAACAACAAGGCAAAGACTCAAACTACAGATTGGGGGAAGAATATGCATGTTACCCACCTGACAAAGGGCTGATAATCAGAATCTACAAAGAACTCAAGCAAACCAAAAAAAGATTACAAACAAAGCAAAATGAAACAAAACCACTAGAAAATGGGCAAGAGACATAAATAGGAACTTTTCCCAGGAAGATAGAAAAATAGCCAACAAGAGTTGAGAGGGGACTGAGGCAAGATGGCTGACTGGAGCCAGCTTTCCACAGAGACTCCCATCCAGAAGGAGAGTTAAAGGACATAAGTTTAGCAAGTAAGTTGATGATTTGGAGCTGAGCCAAGAGAGGTTGAAGAATACGCATCAACCCTTCTGAGGTGAGCTGCAACCCCAAGGAAATAAACAATAGATACAAACTCTATAGCCAGGCAGATGGGAGTCCCCTCCCCATGAGAACTACTAGAGCAGTATGCTCTTTACAAACAAGTGAGCAGAGTTCAGATCCCCTCCTATTTTATCCCAGGGGAAAGACCCTCTAGAAACTGGAACTCCTTCCCTAGACAGGACTTACAAACATGCCATGGTACTCTCCCACCAGGCATAAAACTGTATATATTCACTATTTCAATTCTGAATGCTCAGGAGTGCCCCTCCACCCTCACCCTGAGGTCTGGAGGCATGTCCCCCATGGAGTCCAGATTCTTGAGCATTTTCTTGAGAGGTGTGGACAAGGCCTGGGGTGTTGCTAGTCTGTGCTGATTCTGCAGCATGGGAGTACGGAGAAGACGGTGAACTAAGGGAATCATATGGGAGAGGAAAAGGCAGTGCCCTGTGGCACAGAGCAGCAGCAGCAGCAGCAGCAACAATAGGTCTCACACCTCTGGGGATATTTTGAAGAGATACTCCCTGCTTTTCTGGGAAACCAGAGGAAGCTGGGTATCTTCTCTGGTGGCAGCCACTGGCGGAACAGATCTGGGATGGAAATGTAGGCCCCATTAGTAAAGGGTATGCCTGAGGTGGTACCTGCCCAGGCGGAGTGTGGTGGGGACTCCTGCAGAGATAGAATATTCCCAGGGTGGACCTGAGCCAGAAGGACTTCTTTAGTGAGCCTAAGAAGCACCCGGCCCTAAGGGGATCATAGCTGAGACAAAGGCAGGTGGGCAGAGGCTGCAACTTAAACCTGAGTGTGAGCTCTAACTGCACCTGTCCCAAAACAGATTATAGCCAAGACAAATAGGCTAGCTCCAGGCATCAGCACAGACCAGGGAAACTGTGAACTCAAACAGTATCTCATATGCAAGGGACTATAACCAGGACAGAAACAAATTCTGTGAAATTGTTCTGTTCTGTCATCAACATCAATCAGGGGCAGGGCTGGAACTGAATGAACTGCCCCCACCTCCATTAAGCACCTGAGGTTTTCAGGCCTCAGCTCCCCTTGCCGGATACTGGCAGAAAATGGCAGTGTAACTGAGGAGACATAGATTTCCCTGTGACTCAGGCAGGCGCAAATCCTGCAACATCTGCTCATTGGAGGAAAGTAGGTCACAGCCCTTCAGGGTTACCAGTGACTCAGTGTGACAGAGGTACAAGGTGGAGAAGGAGGCATCAACCTTTCCAGACTAATTCATTTGCTAGGTGGGTCCTTCTGATCTCAGGGAGCCCTGGAGCAAGTCATACTTGAGCTGCCAGCAGAACCCTGCTATCTAGTTGCTGAAGACCTTTTTAACTCTCCCACCTGAGACCAATGCTGACTGGGACAATTGATTTGGATCTCTTGAACAGGGCCAATCACCCAAGGACTATGGTTGTGGGAAGGTTTGATATTCCTTTTCCAATTGTTGCCTGTGGGGGTGGGGGTGACTTAATTGCTGGTATTTCTCCACAGCTGAGACTTCAACCCAGAGTAACTGATTTCCTAGGGTAGGACAGAGACCAGCTAAAAGCAAGACAGAGCCATTTAGCCCCACCACACCAAGCAGGCCCACAGTTTCTCAGGCCATAGCACTATACAGGTCCTTTTCAAAACTCTAGGGGAAAAGGTACAGTTCTTAGGTAGAGGGCTGGTTAATCACTACTCTGGAGTCACAACCCAACTTCTCCTTATCTGCTCATCTGGCCAAATGGTGTAAAATTATCATGGGGTAGAATCAGTGGAAAAATTCTGGTAACATGAATAACCAGAGTAGATCAACCCACCCCAAGGAAGGATATAGCAGACA
>CAUYQV010120923.1:0-14071 GCA_963574575.1 Galagoides demidoff
ACAATGATTAACCGAATGATGTGAAAGTTATGTTAACCAGCTTGATGAAGGTGTTTCAAATTGTATATGAAACAGCACAATGTACCCCATGTTTGCATCAATGTACACAGAAATCAATTAATAAAAAAAAAAAAAAAGAAAACCACAGCTATATTATTGCCTCTAACTTGAAGTGGGCAGTTAAATAAATATAAACAACCATAGATGAGAGTCCCTTTTAAATAGCTGGCATATTTAAGCCAATGTCTATGAAACCTTCCATAGCTCCTCTTTAGAAAGGGGGTGTAGATTGTGTGGAGTGGACAGTGGACTTCATTTTGCAGACTTAGGTAACAGGAACAAAGTCTTAGCCTCTATTTATATGTATCTCTCTTGCAAAGGAGAACTCCTCTAGGGAGCAGTTCAACTTCCAAATGACAACCAATTGATTTACAGTTGGAAAAGGGGAAATGTAGCATTTCCTTTTGTATCCTGGAAATAATTGCTTCCCACCCCTCTGATTTCTCTAGCCTAACCCAGATTGATGGAATAAACTGATGAGTTCAGTCTTTAAACCTGATAAATACCTGTTTTTCTATTATCCATCTACTCAGCCAGTGTTACTGAGCACATACTATGTGTCAGCCTCTGAACTGGGGTCTTAAGAGAAAGGTAAAGAAACAAACAAAATCCCTTAGATTATGCTCACATGTAGCTTACTGTCAAGTGAGGAAATCTATTATTGGGCTGGGCTCAGTGGCTTATGCCTGTAATTCTAGCACTCTGGGAGGCCAAGGCAGGTGGATTGCTTGAGGTCTGAGTTCAAGACCAGCCTAAACAAGAGTGAGACCCTGTTTCTAATAAAAATTTAAAAACTAGCTGGGTGTGGTGGTGAGTGGCTGTAGTCCCAGCTACTTGGGAGGCTGAGGCAAGACGATCATTTGAGCCCAAGAGTTTGAGGTTGCTGTGAGCTATAACGCCACTGTACTCTAGTCAGGGCAAGAGTGAGACTTTGTCTCGAAAAAAAAATCCATTATTATTCGAAGAATCACACTGACAAGCACTTATTAACAAACGGTGATGCAGAACCCTAAAGTAAAGGACCAGAGTGATATGACAACCAGGTGGGAAGGACTGGGGGTTGAGGAAGGCTTCACCAGGAAAGGGAAGCTTGAGACTAGTTGACCTGGTGGAGGCTAGATAGCTCCATGCAGCAAGGATGGCATGTGCCAAGGTGTGCCACAGCAGGAAGTACATGGCCCATCTGGGGAACACAAGTATGAGATGGGAGGGAATCAGGATACCGGGGCAGGCTACTGCCCTCACCAAGAAGTCTGGTCACTTTCCCCAGGCCCCTGCATAAGCCTTAAAGGTTCAATGCAGGGCTTGGGGACAGAATGACATATGTGTACCCTCATTCTGGGTCCTTCAGGGACTTCACGTCTAAGGCAATAGTTACATCTGGGTTTGAGCTTGAGGGCCCTACAGAAGTTTTCTTTCTTTTTTTATTAATTTAATTTTTTTTTTTATTGCTTGAGATTGATAGAGGGTACAGAAGCTTTCTTTACTCTCCCTATGTTTTTGGATCTTTGGAGGGTCTAAAAGCAGAGCCTTTTTTTTCTCTCTCTTTTCTTTTACCATATCATCGAAACCCTTGAAATTCCAAAAATAAGATCAGACAATACTAATAACAAAACCCAAACGAATGCTGACTGGGACTTTATTAAGTTCTGGCCAGGTACTGTGCCAAGCATTTTGCCTAAATTATCTCACCATATCAGCACAACAAACTTATAACATGGGAGCCCTCGAGGCAGAATTGGTATAGGAGTCGCAAAGCTGGAACCGTGGCTAGTGGAAACTGAAGCATGCAAATTTACACTGTGGGGATCTGAGAAGAGCTTTTAAAATGTTCTACCAGTTTACGACAGAAGTCTGAGCAATGGTTGGCTGTCCATGTTAATTATGCATGTGGAAAAGGGCTTTCTGAAGCCATTAGGAACATCCACCCACAGACCTTTTCCTGTTTGATGTCAGGGGCAGGTTCTGTCCTACTCAGGGTGAGTGTGCAGCCCGCACATCAGGTGTAATCACAATGCTCAGTGTTTGTACAGAACAGGTTGTTTCCAAATGGCTCTGCATTTAATGATGAGATCACCTTCAGGGCCTTCTCCTGGGCAGTGTGATTTGCCGCCTCCCCACCATTAGTCAGGCCTCTTGTTCAAAGATAGAAAACCAGCTCAAACAAGCAAGGGGGGAAAGGGAATTGGTGGACTTATGTAACTGAAAACCTCAGGAGGAGTCGGGCTCAAGTTCAGTCTGTTCCCAGCTTACCTCTCCAAGCGCACCCCCTACAGACCACTCACCTCTCTCTCTGCACCAGCTCAAACCAGCCTCTCCCATTCTTTCAGCTTGACTTTATGCCTTCCTTCCCTCCAATCATCAAAGATTCAAAGATGCCCCGTATTACTTAGGCCTCTCCTTCCTCTCCGGCTGATTCCTACTTCTTCCTCTGCCCAGCCCCTCCCCCCAGCCCTTTTACTTATACTGAGCGTTTACAGGGATGGCTGGTTTCTAAAAATGAGCCCCCCCCAACACTCCCTGCAATGAATCACACCTTCTGGGAATCACATCTTGTGTAGTCCTCTTTTTTCTTTCTTTCCTGAGACAGTCTCAAGCTGTCACCCCAGGTAGAGTGCCAGGGTGTCACAGCTTACAGCATCCTCAAATTCTTGGGTTCAAGTGATTCTCTTGCCTCAGCCTCCCAAGTAGCTGAGACTATAGGTGCCCGCCACAATGCCTGGGTATTTTTCAGTTGCAGTTGTCATTGTTGTTTTAGCTGGCCTGGGCCAGGTTCGAACCCGCCAGCCTCGGTTTATGTGGCCAGTGCCCTACCCACTGAGCTATGAGTGCCACCTCGTGTAGTCCTCTTGCTCATTGAGTCAGGGCTGGCCCTGGAATCACATGAACCAATAGGGGGCAGCAGTAATTGCTCCATTTCAGAGCCCCATCTCAGCCTTACAAAGGCTTCGCAGTTCCCATGGAGACCTGAGCTGCCATGTACAAAATACACTTGGAAAACCCCTGGCACTGCATGGTCCAGCCTCTGCCAATGTGCCAGAGACTTGAATGAGCCTCTTGCTCATTTGAGCCTCTAGATGAGAATCGATGGCATGTGGATGGAGCAGAATCATTCTCAGAAAACTCCAACCAGCCTAGAGAATCACACACACACAAAAAATTATTGTAATTTTAGGCTACCAACTTCTGGGGTAGTTTATTACATAGCAATGATTCTCAAAACTTTTGCTATCTGCCAGGTCCTGTGCTAGTTCTGGGTTTATAGTCATAAATACAATAGGCATGGTCCATTACCCTGCACATCTACTCTGTCCTTCCAGAACTCTTTCTTCTCAGAGATATTTCCTGACCCTGGTGACCCAATGATCTTCCTCTCTAATAAGCTCTAGTAACCCTTTTACTTCACCCTGCTATCCCTTTGTATACTCAGAACTAATTTAGTTATCTCATGTCTGTTTTCCCAGGTAAAACATAAGCCCCCTGAGGACAGGATCCATGCGTCTATGGATCAACACCATGTCCTTCCCACACTGGGCGCAGCCTGGTATGGGACAGAAGTGTGGTCAGGGTTTGCTGGCTAACTGCCACCTGCCTCCCTTTAGCCCTCAATTTTTATGTTGGAGAAGACATCAGATGCTTCCTCCTTCACTTCCCATGGGGCATTTGAGAAAAGACAAGTCATCTTTCCATGGATTTAAAACTTTTTAAGTTCTAGAGGAGCTGTCTAAACTTAAAAAATGTGTTCCCCTTATGACAAGGAACTTTTGCTTGTTTTCATTAGGAACTTTTTTATTTTTATTTTTTGTAATTTTTGGCCAGGGCTGGGTTTGAACCCACCACCTCCAGCATATGGGGCCAGTGCCCTACTTCTTGAGCCACGGGTGCTGCCCTCATTGGGAACTTTAATGCATAGTAGTTGCATGTTTTATCCACTGGTTTTATTTTTTAGGATATCCCCCATCAACTTTCCTCAGCAGATACCAACCTACTAGCATCACTGTCTTCCCACACTTAATACCTTCAAAGGCCTGGCTGTCAGGGAGGAGGATAAAGGAGAAGGCAAAGAGGGAAGTTTTTACAGGTTTAGAGAAATTTAGAAAGTGGAACGTAATGTTTGATTTTTCAGAGGACATAGGTCATGATCCCCGAAGTCAGCTAGAACATGAACATAGATTGTGGCCCTGGCATCAAACAAAGGGAACGCCTTTGCTTTTAGTTGTGAGACTCCAATTCCTGCTCTGGGGTTGAAGGCACCACCCGTTAGCCAGCTCCAAATCTGTTGTTCCTCTGGGCTATACATACCTCTCCTGTGATTGGAGACTTAATGCAACTTTTTGGGAGCAGCCAGCAGTAAGCCTGAGAAACAACCTTATCAGCCGAGAACACTGATGAGTGGCCTGGGTTTAATACATGGGCTGGATTTAAAATATGTTTTTCTGTACTGGTTGATAGATCATTAAGCCTTCAACTGTTTGCTAAAAGCTAAGGCCTATTTCTACTGATATCTCTTAACTGGAGAAAAACAAAGCAGGGAAAGGGGGTTGGGGGATGAGGGGCAGACAGGGTGTTGCTACTGTATGCAGGGTTGTCCAGCAAGAACTCTCTGAGCAGGTGGCATTTCATCAGAGGCCTATAGGAAGTGAAAGACCGAGCCTCATGTTGAGCAAAGGAAGAACCGTTCAGGCTACAAGAATAGCTTGTGCAAAGGTCCCGTGGTAGAAGCATGCTTGACATAGTCGAGGAATGATAATGATCAGGAGGTTAGTATGCTAAAGTAGAGAAAAGAGAGGGCAAGAGGAATGAAATGTGAGAGTCAGAGCATGCATGGCATTTTAGGTTTTTATGTGATTTTTATGGAAAACCATTGAAAGGTCATGAGCAGAGAAATGAATGATCAAGCTCATACTTTAAATATAAAGAAAATTTATCTCAACCTTCCTAATGCCACGACCCACAGGAAGATCACTTGGAAAGCTATGACAGTAATCCAGGGGAGAGAGGACGGTAGCTTGGATCAGGTAGTAGTTGAGGAGGTGTGAGAAATACCTGGACTCTGAATATGGAGTGTGCCCCCAAAAAGGTATACACATTTTAAGCAGGAAACACATGTATTAAAATTGTAATAGTCATGTTTGACTCTGCAATTACAAGAGCTATATAATACGTAACCTAAGATAACACACATTATCACTATATATTATTACAATTTTAACACAGGTGTTTCATTTCTTAAAATGTGTATTTTTTTTTTTTAGTGCCCTCTATATATTTGAAGGCAAAGAACAGAATTTTTCTGATGAATTTGATAAGGATTATGAGAGAAAGAACAGACTTAGGGGAATGACTTCAAGGCTTTTAGCACAAGTGGCTGAAGTTGCCACTTACTGAAATCTAGAAGCCTGGGAAGGGACAGGTTTAAGGCCCAGAAAACACTCAATAAACCATCCCCACTCTACCATCATCAATTGGCCATGACACTCAGATAAAGCATGGTCCAGACTCCTTCAGTCTTCCCTCTTAAAAGCTCTGTGCCATCTTTTAAGAATCTATAACTTAGTTCAATCTCATCTTTGCAACCTAATTTTCCCTTTTCTTCAATTTTATCATGCTTCCCTACTTGGACAGCATACTCCATCCTTCACATTTAGGTTGACATTTTTTTCTTTACATAGATGCCTTTTAATTTTGGCCTATAGAGATTCTACTCAGCTTTCAAAGTCTAGCTCAGGTACCATCTAATTCATAGAAATTTCTCTATGTCATTTGGCCAACAGGGGTAAAAGGAAGGCTTATAAAGTATAGACATTTGTAATGTTCCTTATCTAAGGGAGAAGATTTTTGTTGGCTGGGCTAAGACCAGGCATTTTCTTCGGGGGGATCAGACATCAAATAACTGGCAGAGCAAAAAACAAAGGGGTAGAACCCAGAGAGGCAAAAGTGCTTTATAGAATAAAAAGCAGAGATGGGGGAGGGAGAGAAATGGCTGAGAGATTGTACATGAGAGTGGGAATTTTTTTTTTTTTTTATTGGAGAGGAGAGAGGCTGGAGCAGACATAGTGCTTGTGAGAGTTGCTGACATGGATAGGACAGGGAAGGAAGGTTCTTAAAAAGTATTGGTGATATTTAAGAATGTGCTTCCATCTTTTTCTTTTTCTTTTTTTCTTTTCGAGACAGAGTCTGACTATATCCCTCTCGGTAGAGTGCCATGGCATCACAGCTCACAGCAACCTCAAACTCTTGGGTTTAGGTGATTCTCTTGTCTCAGCCTCCCAAGTAGCTGGGACTACAGGTGCCCACCATGATGCCCGGCTATTTTTGGTTGTAGTTGTCATTGTTGTTTGGCTGCCCTAGCCACTGAGTACAGGTGCCGAGATTTCCATCTTTTTCTTAATTGAAAATACTAAAATTGCATAGCTGTCATTTATCTGTAAGATAGCTGTCTCGTTAAATAAAACTCTGCAATTAGCCAAACTGTACGAAGTCCTGATTTTAACATTATCAAATAATTAGGGTAAGTCTCAGTGAAATGGGGACACTGTGAGAATTTAAAGGAAGGGAGCGAGTAGCAATGCAGTGGACATCTTGGGATAGAGCATTATGGGTGGAGGTCAAGGCCTGTATAACGACCCTAGGGTGGGAGTCTCTTTGCCACTGGTTGGGCCTGGACCAGGGTCTCCAGCCCTTGGCTTACCTAGCAATATTCCGGACTCAGACTGCTCTGCTGTCCTCTCTCTCAGGAACAAGTGCTCTTAGGTGTCTGAGGACTATTTACTTTAGAAGACTGGAGAGAGAGAGAGAGAAAGACAGTCTTTGAGGGAGAAGCAGTCTTCTTAGAAGAATAAGTCTTAGCAGTCTTTAGCAAAGCTTAGTAATCTTCAGCAGAGAGACCCTGTGCTGGCGTTCTGAAAGCAGAAGCGACAGAATCAGAGTAAGCAGGTCCGTGATAAATGTGCAAGCTCCCGACTGCCTTCTCCTCCAGCCTAATGATAAAGCTGATCTCATGACTATTAACTCCACAGGTGTACAGACAGCCAATTCACTAATGCTCTCATCTCTCGAGCTCTCACGCTGTTAAGAGAGCTAAATCCCTCCCCATGCCCTTTTCACCAAGGTGTTGTTCCATTATCAAACGACAGGTATTTCTTTTCTTTTCTTTCTTTCTTTTTTTTTTTTTTTGCAGTTTTTAGCTGGGGCTGGGTTTGAACCTGCCACCTCCAGCATATGGGGCCAGCGCCCTACTCCTTTGAGCCACAGGCGCTGCCCAAGCTACAGGTATTTCTTATAACTCTCACTGCCAAACAGCAGTGTGGTGCTCAGCACAAGTGAGAAGTGGAGAAATTATAGACGAGTCAGAGGGGTGATGGGGACAGGTCGTGCAGCCCCTGAAGGTCATGGCAAAGATTGTGGCTTTGTTCTGAATGGGGAGCCATTCCAGTTTTGAGAAGAGGAGTGATATAGTCTGACCCAGGTTCTCAGGGCGTCACGCTGATGAGCTGAGAAGGTGAGGACAAAGCTGGAAAAGCCGAGTAGGAGACTTTAGGAGACGGCTGTAGAAAACCCAACAACCCAGCTGATGACTGCTCCGACCTTAGTGGTCACAGTGGAGATTATGAAAAGCGGTCAGCTTCTGGACGAATTTTGAAGGTAACTTTAACAGGATTTATGACAAATCAGTTTGGGAGTCTGAAAGAAAGAAAAGAATTGAGGACAATTCCAAGGTTTTTGGTCCTGGTAACTGAAAAGATGTGGTTACCTTTAACTGAGGGGGGGAGCTGCAAATGGGACAGGTTTTTGTTGTAAGTGATGGAGCAGGAGAGAAAGGTAACATTTGAAGCCTAGTTCAGACCAAAGTCCATCTCAGATTTGAGATTTTTTTTGAAACTGAGTTTTGTTTTTCTTGCCCTCAGTAACGTGCCATGGCATCACAGCTCACAGCAACCTCAAACTCATGGGCTCAAGCAATTCTCTTGCCTCAGCCTCCCAAGTAGCCGGGACTACAGGTGCCTGCTACAACAGCTGGCTATTTTTAGAGATAGGGTCTTGCTCTTTCTCAGGCTGGTCTCGAACCCAGGAGCTCAGGCAATCCACCTGCCTCGGTATTCCAGAGTGGCGGGATTACAGGTGTGAACCACCGTGCCTGGACCCATGAGATTTCTTAATGAAGATGTGTAGTAGGTGGAGGGATATAGCAAGCTGGGGTGTAGGAGTGTGGTCTAGACGGACCTGGGGAGTATCCACAGGAAAATAACCTGTCTGAAATCATAGTAAACAGTTGAGAATGTGCTACGGCTGTTTTATACCCGTGATTGGCATCAAGTGGGCAGGCATACATAGCCGGCGTGGAAGAGTCAGGTGGCAAGATATAAAATCTCTCAAGAGAATTGCGAGAGTAACCTTCAATCTTTGCAGCATTTTCTCACTGAAGCAGAGCAATGTGTGTGTGGGGGAATCCTTGGTGATTTGTATGCCTTCGTGGGACTTGAAGACCTGACAAGTTAGTATTTCCAACTAGGAGCTTCCGGCCTTCTCTCTCTCCTTAGTGTAACATGTCCATAATTTTCTGTTTCTATTTCCATAAAGAAAGTTTGTGTTCTTTAAATGATCTTGCTGGCATTTGCCCATCAATCA
Source organism: Galagoides demidoff (assembly GCA_963574575.1). Classification (NCBI taxonomy): domain Eukaryota; kingdom Metazoa; phylum Chordata; class Mammalia; order Primates; family Galagidae; genus Galagoides; species Galagoides demidoff. Next base: position 8,689 of record CAUYQV010120923.1, read on the forward strand.
CACCACCATCTTGTTATGATAACCCAACAATTTCCATTCCTGTTCTTCCATGAGGAAATAGAGGCTCATAGTGGATAGGAAACTTGAGATCACACAGGTGGCAACTGGTGAAGCCAGGTTTGACCCAGGTACGCAATTCCCGAGCCCAAACTCGAAAACTCCGCTTTCTATATCTCCTCTAAAAATGAACCGTGAGCTGTGCACATGCTTGCAGATCCCAGGGAGATCTCCAGTTTCTGTCAGCCAGCTACCAAATGAGCAGAAGCATGGAGCCATTTCGCCCTCGAGAAAGAGTAAATTTACAATGTTCTCAGCACAAAGAGCCAGGCATCAGACCTGCTCCATAAAGAGGAACAGCAGATGGGAGCATGGCTAAGAAACTCTATAGTTATTACTGGGGAAACAAGACATAAGAGTTTCTACGTCTGAGGGCTAAGATTTTATAAGTCTGTAAACTTAGAAAAGATGTAGGTAGAGAGAAATGGGGATGTCCCCCTTACAGGGGAAAGAACACATGCAGAGCTGGGGGATATGCAATGTGGTCAAAGCAAACAAAGATCCTCTCCTTACTGGTTATCCTCAAAGAAGCAGACCTCTGGGCAGCAGGAGTAACCCCTTTCTCAAGTGAGGGCAGTGATACAAATGATAAAAGCAGAAGACCAATGGCTCGTAGGGCTGAGAGTTAGAGGGGGCCATACTGCACCCACCCACCTTCATTGTCAGGCTGAGGACCGGGATGTTATCCTGCAGGACTAAGTGTCCAAATGATATGATATGATTAGTACTGTCCCCTTGTAATAACACATACGATGGACCCAGGTGGGAGAGGAGATGACCAGAAGCAACCAGGGAGGAAGCTTGTGCAGTAGTGTGTGCCGTTTATATACCCTTGGGATACAATTTTGTACAGGAGATAGTAGGAAAATGACTGTTGAGGGAAGGAAGAACTTTTATGCTTATAAATATGAATGTCCCCAATGGAACATGTTCTAAGAGAATTGTCTGATATTCTACAAAGTAGAGCATAAGGTTATTTTAATTTGAAAACTTTAAAAGTGTAACTTCTTTTCTCCATGTCAGACATACGGTGGACTCCAGGGCCTTTTCCTCGGATCGTGTTGGACGCATCACTGGTCCTCAAGCCTGTCACTGTGAAATCTTACCCTTCAGGGTTCAGCACTCCCCTTAAGATTTAATGCTCATTGTAAATTAGCGTCAACGTCTCCATGCTGTTTACTTTAATTGGATAGTGTCTCAAATATGAACCAATGTTCATAATGTCCTTTGTCCTGCTTGCACCACAAATTGAAAGTAATCTGTGGCTGAGATAATTTTTGTTTACAAGGCACTGAAGTTAAGTTTCCTTGATCTAAAATAGGGTGGAAAACCCACAGAATAGGAAAGTTTATAAACTGAAGTTTAATCTATCATTTAGCTCTCTTTAATATAGAACTACTTAAGAACACAGTGTTTTCTCTGGGGGAAAAAAAGGAAGAAAAATTTTATTTATTTGAAAAGGAAGAGAAGAAAGATGTGAACATGGACTGATGGCTGAGAACTCTCTTTGAGATTTCGCATTTCCCATTATTGACTTTATATAGGCTAATTTGAAACAGCTATCTCCCTGCCGGTACCGGGATGGTGCATTTGTAACATAGCAACGTATCTTTAGAAATAGACAGACCTCCCACTATAGGCAGAGACCAAATGTGCCCTTACAGAGAGCATGTTTTTCAGTGATTCTGATGAGAATGCTGAAAAGATTGATTGTTCTGGAAATCGACATCTGGATGTTTAGGTTATGGTAAAGAAACTATTTCAGGCTTAAGGACTTACAGTAAATATATAAGTAAGACAAAGGTGTCCAACATTTATCGAGGGACCTTACATAGAAGAAAATTCAAATTTTTTCTGCCTTAAAAAGAATTTCTGCCCAAGCAGAATATTTTATTTTGCATTAATGCTGGCACTCATAGTCATGTTTACTTTATTGACAATTGAGATCAAACCATTGGATATGCACATATTGTTCCCAAATGTGCTCTATTTAGGGTAATCATTTGGTGAATATTCAGCTTTCATTCAAAACAGACACAATTCCATAGAGCAGTTAAGATAAATTCACATTTCAAGGCTTTTCTTTATCCCTCAGGCGCACATGATGCATTTTAATGTAGTCCTTCTTCTGAGTCTAAACCTCTTGAAACATGTCTATATAGATAATTATAAAATTACTTGAGAGGTTTCATTAGAAGCCCAAGAGTCATCTCTAACTCCTTGGCCCTAATGCACACCTGGTGGCCAAGGCCTGTCTATTTACTTCTGTAGTAGACACAATGCTGATTGTGTACCCAATAGCTGTTTCTGGCCTGCTTGCTTTCTCGTAAAAAAAAATTCCATTTTTTCCCACATGCTTCAGGAGAGGCTGAATGAATCTCATTTCGTCTAAGCCAATAATAGTCTTTCTCCTTCCCATGTAAGCAATTGGCCCAGGAATATGCACGTGATAAATTCTACCTGATCAAATGAAGAGGCATCTGTTAATAGGAAATGTGTGGAGTGAATACTTCCTTTGCCTTAGGTTCACACTGCTGAGTCTGCACGTGATAACTGCATTCTCTGCAGCCAGCCTGGCTCCAGCAGAGCATCAGGTCCAAGAGAACAAGTCAGAGAGCAGACAGAAAAATGGAGAAGATAATTGAGCCACTAAGCTAACCAACATAAGAATGTCTATACTTCATGCTTTTTTAAAATTATTATTCTTTATACTGTTTTGGGCCAAATATGGTTGCTCAGGCCTGTAATCCTAGCACTCTGGGAGGCCGAGGTGGGTGGATTGCTTGAGTTCACTAGTTCAAGACTGAGCCAGAGTGAGACTCCATTTCTAAAAATAGCCTGGCATGGGAGTCACCAGCTACTCAAGAAGCTGAGGCAAGAGGATCGCCTGAGCCCAAGGGTTTTAGTTTGCAGTAACCTATGACAACATGGCACTCTACCATAGGCAACAAAGTGAAACCTTGGGCAGTGCCTGTGGCTCAGTGGGTAGGGTGCTAGCCCCATATATCAAGGCAGGCAGGTTCAAACCCAGCCCCAGCCAAACTGCAACAACAACAACAACAACAACAACAACAACAACAAAATAGCTGGGTGTTGTGGTGGGCACCTGTAGTCCCAGCTACTTGGGAGGCTGAGGCAAGAGAATTGCCTAAGCCCAGGAGTTGGAGGTTGCTATGAGCAGTGTGATGCCATGGGATTCTACTGAGGGCAACAAAGTGAAACTCTGTCTCAAAAAAAAAAAAAAATTCTTTATACTGTTTCTCTACCTTGCAGTGGAGTTTCTCAGCTGTCTCCCCTGAGTCTCCTCATGTGCTCTCATCCTGCTGCCTTAGCTTGCCTTTCTATCTGGGATGTTTGCAATGCCCTCCTGATCCTCCAGCCTCCAATCACTTCTTCCAGCTCCTTCTCTGCCCTCCTGTCAGAGCGATCATTCTAACATGTAGCCTCTATGTCTTTTCCCTATGCTTTCACACAGTGCTCTGCGTCAGGGTTCCCAGCCTCATGTCCTCATATACCCCTGAATACACCAAGTTGCATGCTTATGAAACTAGACGTGATTTCCCTTGGAGCACACCCATAGCAGCTTTAAACCTGTTTCCTTCTCTGCTGAACAGCCTTTCCCATCATGCCTGTCTGACACTCACTCATTCTTCCTGACCTCTGACCATTCTTTCCCTATTAGAATTACTCATGGCTTCTTTTGTGCTACTATTTTAGCCTGTGCCCCTGTGCACCCAGTATTGTGTTTATCACAATGCAAGTATTTGTTTATATGTCTCTCTACTTGTCTTTGACCTCTTGGCGAGGAGATGCCAAGCTTATTATTGAGTCCCTAGCAGCATTTAATATTGATCTTAGCCATATCCTTAATATGTGATTATTGAATTAAGGAAGGAAGGAAGGAAAAAGGAAAGGAGGAAGGAAGGAAGAGAAAGAGGGATGAAATTTGAAATTTCATTTATGAAATCTTCCATCAAATTCAAAAAAAGTTTTGAGCACCGGAATGCACTCTGTGTGATGTTTTTCACAATTATGGAATAATAATAGCATGGCAGCTGCCGTACCAATGTCAACAGGAAACACTTTTTGAGCATTATACAGGCACAAAGCTAAATGTTTGATATGATTTATTTAATTTAAGTTTGACATCAACACAGTGAAGAAGATGCTACCTTTACCAACATTATTTTACAGACAAAGCAACCAAGGCTTAAAGACATTCCTATTTAAAGGAAGTGAGTGCCAGCCAAGCTTCCAACTCATGTCTGCTTCGAGAACTCTTAACCAAAGTACTCTCCCAACTATCTGTAAGCATGGTATTCTCCTATTTGTTTTAAGTAGTTCATACCAAATTGGGGCAGGGAATTAAGCCTGGAGTCTTTGGCAGAGGGCATCTCTGTGATTGATCTCTATCTTCCTCAAAATCCCCTTTATGAGGAACTGGGATTTCTGAAAGACTGGGTACTATGCTGTGGCTTTAAATAACGGCAATTTCTTTTGGTTTGCAACATGAAATTCCCTGTGCAATCCCACAGTTCGCCAGAATTGGCTATGTAGTAAGTTAGTAACCGCTGAGTCCCTTAATATGTTCTTCTCTCCAATCCACTAACTAAGAGTGCAGGTGACTGTGAGAACCAGAGGAGCAGTGTGCAGGGGACTGAGAACCATAGGAACAGAGTGCAGGGGACTGAGAACCATATGAGCAGTGTGCTGGGGACTGAGAACCATAGGAACAGTGTGCAGGGGACTGAGAACCATAGGAATAGTGTACAGGGGACTGAGAACCATAGGAACAGTGTACAGGGGACTGAGAACCATAGGAACAGTGTGCAGGGGATTGTAAGAACCATAGGAACAGAGTGCAGGGGACTGAGAACCATAGGAAAAGTGCGCAGATAACTGAGAACCATAGGAACAGTGTGCAGGGTACTGAGAAACATAGGAACAGTGTGCAGTGGACTGAGAACCATATGAACAGTCTGCAGGGGATTGAGAACCATAGGAACAGGGTGCAAGGGACTGAGAACCATAGGAACAGTGTACAGGGTACTGAGAACCGTAGGAACAGTGTGCAGTGGACTGAGAGCCATATGAACGGTCTGCAGGGGATTGAGAACCATAGGAACAGTGTGCAGGGGACTGAGAAAGATAGGAACAGTGTGCAAGGGACTGAGAACCATAGGAACAGTATACAGGTGACTATAAGAACCATCAGAACAGTATGCAGGGGACTGTAAGAACTGTTGGAATAGTGTGCAGGGGACTGAGAACCATAGGAACAGTGTGCAGGAGACTGAGAACCATAGGAACAGTGTGCAGGGGACTG
>CAUYQV010120924.1:0-11983 GCA_963574575.1 Galagoides demidoff
GGCTGTTTTTTGGTTGCAGCTGTCATTGTTGTTTGGCAGACCTGGGCTGGATTTGAACCCGCCACTTTTAGGTTTATGTGGCTGGCGCCTTAGCCACTTGAGCCACAGGCGGTGAGCCTGCTCCCTCGTGTTAAATCAAACTTCAGTGGAGACCCAGTCAGTATTCCCCTACCTCTCCTGAGGCAAGTTCATTGCCTCCCTAAATCACAAGCCCGAAGTGCTCGTTTTCCCCAAGGCCTATCTCTACTTACAGAGTTGTGAAGTGGAAATGGAGGAAAACCCACATCTTCAGGCCTAATTCTCTCCTCCTGGATTCGCTCTGGTTTCTCCTAGAGCTTGCTTTCCTTCCCAACCTCACCACCCCTTCCTTCCCTCAGGCCTGCATCCCAGCTGCACCCATCTAGCCACCAATCCTGAAACTTGTTGTAAGAGTTTCCCCCACTTCCACGCCTTTGTTTACATTGCCTCTCTGTTTGGTCTAGTCCTGCTGTCCTTTTCCCCTGTGTTTATTACAGTTTGCACAGTGCCCAACTCAAATGTCACTCTGCTAAGCCTCTTTCAATACTACGGAGGCATAAAGAATGGCTCCCTCCTTTGTACACACCCCCATTGTGCTGGTTTCCATGCGCTGATGCACGGTCTGTCATGAGATTGACCAACCTGCCGTTTCCCTCAGGACTGAGGGGTTCCCAGGATGCTGGACCTACAGCAAAAGGCTTGGCAAACCAGGGCCACGGCAAACCAGGGCCACGGCAAACCAGGATAACTTTGTTGCCCTGTCTTCTACATGGTAATAACTCTTATTTCACAATTACTTGGTATACTGGGAGGTCTTTGAGACAGTGGATAAGAGCTTGAAATTTGGAGTCAGAATTCTTCCCAGTCCTAAATTCATTTTATACTAGCTATGTGGTTTGAGTAAGTTGTTGTCGGCCCTTTCTAGTTTTCTGTTTTGTTATCCGTATAACGCCATCGTGCATATTTTGTAGGGTTGTTGAGATATTGAAAGGACAAAATAAATTAAATTGCTTAGTTTAGTGATGGACGGGCACATGTATAAAATTAAGGTAGTTCCTAAAGGCACAAGAATTTTGTGAAGATTGTGTGGAGGATGCCATGCAAGGACCAAGTAGCATAGTGCGTAAAGCCCAGTAAGCTTCCATAAACAGTTTTATTATTGATTATTGTTACTCACATTGTTACTCACCAAGGGGTATTGTTAATACACCTTGAAGTGTTTCTTGCCTATAACATGGTAGGTGCCAAAAATACTGTTAAATACAGAGAATACACGTTCCTGGAGAATTAGTGATACACAGTAAGTGGAACAAACAAATCAGTGAGAGTGATTAGGAAATATTTATGATAAGTTATTTTGTCTTTGAAACTTGAAGAAGCAGGAACTGACTGCAGAATTAGTACTTTCTTAAACAAGGTGATTTGATTTTTATTGTTTGTTTAAGTCACAGTCAACAATTTTCACAGTTTGGAAAGAAAATATTTCCCATGTTTGGACAGGGTCGATCTCAGCTCATGACCCTTAAAATGCCAATTTTTCACTTTTTTTTTTTCTTAGAGGCAAGCTCTCATTCTGTCACACGAGGTAGAGTACAATGGCATCACACCTCACAGCAACCTCAAACTCTTGGGCTTAAGTGATCCTCTTCCCTTAGCCTCCTGAGTAGCTGGGATTATAAGCATGCACCACAATGTCTGGTTAGATTTTCGATTTTCTTTTCTTTTCCTTTTTTTTTTTTAGTAGAGAAGAGGTCTTGATCTTGCTCAGGCTGGTTTTGAACTCCTGAGCACAAGCCATCCATCCACTTTGGCCTCCCAAAGTGCTAGGATTACAAGCATGAGTCGCCGTGACCACCTTAGTTTTCACTATTAATTAAATAAAGTTAGTGTGTTTTGAGGAAAGGAATTGGGTTTGTGAGAAAATGAGGATTAGGATAGTAGAATCACTGCTGATACAGTAATGAGTTTGAGTTTAAAAAAATGCATACAAAATGTTTTTTGTTTCAATCACAGAAAAAATACACTCTCTGCCTATGGGCTGAACCTTTGTATATAAGAATATTTTATATCCTGACAATTATATTACTATAAATATTATGTATTCATGTTGCTTATGCCTCTCAGGTTTGCTGTGGAAATTTCCAGCAAGGACAGGTGTTGCATCTGTCTTTATGTTCAGATGAGTCCAATTTAGACAAGAAGGAAATCAAACCAAAAAAATGGTATGACTGAAATCACGAAGTATGTTTTATAAGGCTTGATTCTAGGGACATTGCCATCATTTCAAGTTGTGCAAATTTATACCGTCATCTGTATTATGATGGCTCTTCAATTGTCACATATAAAATGAATATTTTTATCTTTACTCACTCATTTGATTGGCTATTAGGTAGCTATTGAATCTAGGCTCCTTGCAGATTAGTGAATTAATTGGGAGTCCAAGCCCTATTTTTATTATATTTAATTGGGTGAATGACGTCCCTGTAGAGAAAATGATTACCTAAGTCTTATGTCTAATTCCTACTAAAAATTGTAACACAAACATAGTCATCTAGTATTCTATGTCATATTTAAGTCATTAAACATGGAGATTTATCATTAATATAACAACAGTTATTTTATTTTATTTTTTATTTAATAGAAATCCCTATAAAATATATTCCTTTCTTGCTTAAACAGGTGACCAAATATAATTTGTTTCTTTTCTTTTCTTTTCTTTTTTTTTTTTTTTGAGACAGAGTCTTATTATGTCACCCCTGGCTTGGTGTCATAGCTTAGAGCAACCTCAAACTTCTGGGCTTAAGTGATTCTCTTACATCAGTCTCCCAAGTGCTGGGACTACAGGCACCTGCCACAACCCTGGGCTATTTTTGGTGTTGTTGTTATAGTTGTCATTGTTGTTTGGCAGGCCCTGGGCTGGCTTCAAACCTGCCAGTCCCTGTGTGTGTGGCTGGTGCCCTAGCCGCTGAGATACAGGTGCCAAGCCTAATTTGCCTTTTGATAACGCAGAATCATCATGATAAGTATAGTGTGGTAGCTTAGACTAGTGAGCAGGGGCCTTTGAATCAAAGGAACCTGTTTTGAATCCTAGTTCTGCCTCCTGCCAGCTAAACTCTCAAGCTTATTCCTGGTTGTTCAAGGCAGTGTTTTAAAAGCTGTAATGTGAAATTAATCACGCCTACCTTACAGAGACTTTGTAAACATTGAGTGATAAGGGTTTTAAAGACATTAGTATAATGTGCAGGGCACATTCTAAGCATTAAGTAATTTAGCCCTACATTGGGATCTTTACACTGTTTTACAGAACATAGTACATATAGATGTTTTATACATTTGTTGAAACAATAAATGTTGCTGCCGTCCTCTGACATTGGTCTGTACAACAGGATCCCCTGAAGTGTGCTGAAAAGTTGGTACCGAAGCTGGTGACGCCCCGTCGGCTTTCTCTTGCCTTTCAGATTGTCATATGCGATCTTGCTTTGGTGAATTCGCCTTTTCTGCTTGCTATTTCTTACTGTTTGTAAACTAAAAAAATCAAATAGACTCGCTGTTCAAACTGCATTCAGAGTAAGAGTGAATAGATTTTGAGTGAAGCTTTTCTTTTTAAATTCCATCTCCTCCCCCTTTTTTTGTGAGGAAATCGTGGTATGGATGTTTCACATCCATTTTTACTCTTCTTAGCTTTCCTTCCCTACTTCCTGAATGAGGTACTGAGTGGCAAGATGTTAGTGTACTATAGCAGAAATGGAAAATAACCTGCTTTGATAATATTGTGACATGTTGTTGTGAGAGGCTTTGCAGAAGAATCGTGTTTGTGAAGATGCCTCTATTACAGTTGTGGAATGTTGGCTCTCTTACCTGCCGTACAAGAAACGTCATTCAAAAGTCTATAGTCAGAATACAGCGTGGTATTTACTGTATAAAGAACTTCCTTTTATTTTTTTCAGCATGTTTCAGGGTTTCACTTACAAGTTACTAGAATCTAACTTAAATTTCCTAGTATTTTCCTTTCTGATCCTGACAGCCAGGATTCCAGCTATCACAGTAGTTCCAGATGCAATTGAGGTGGTTATAATGTGCCTCTGTGTGTGCACTATGTAACATGTGGTGATTGTGAATTTGTAGTTCCATTAATTCCACTGGGTGCTATATGAGATGTATACTTAAAAAAAAATGACTGTACCTTTTCCTATTAATAAACTTTTACAAATTTTAGTGGGTTTCTTGTAATGTTGCTCTTTAAATCAGTATATTAAGATAAGTTCTTAAGAAAAGAAACATAATATTCCAGACTCCCCGGCATATTGAATCCCATGTTCTGAATTGAGATTTAGTCTCCAGAGATGGCAAATACTGTTTTTTGTTTATGCAAAGGAAAGGCTGTAGTCAGAAGTGGTCCTCAGAATGACCTGATGCCTCAAATCCTGGTCCTAGTACTATTTAACCTCATGCTACTTAGGTCTCTAATTGCTTTTGGAAGTTTTTCTGTACTACAAGTACACTTAGTACATACTAATCTATATTAATGTTAGTATGCAGCATTAGACTCAATTATTTTTCTCATATATACAATGAAGATGTTCCTGTAGAGGCTGAAATAAGTTGATTGTGTCTGTGTGTACACACACACACACACACACACGTAGGCTAGTACGAGGCACATGGTTAAAAGAATTTAGTGGCTCACTGCCTGTGGCTGAGCAGCTAGGGTGCCAGCCACATACACCAGAGCTGGTGAGTTCCAATCCAGCTGGGCCTGCCAAATAACAATGGCAACTCCAACCAAAAAAATAGCTGGTCATTGTGGCAGGTGCCTGTAGTCCCAGCAACTTGGGAGGCTGAGGCAAGAGAATCGCTTAAGCCCAAGAGGTTGCTGTGAGCTGTGATGCTACAGCACTCTACTGAGGGTGACAAAGTGAGACTCTGTCTCTAAAAAATAAAATAAAATAAAATGCAGAGTTTATTATTATGATCATATTTGTTTGATGCATTTATTCAATATGACGCCTATGTACTGGGTGAAATCCATGGATGTGAAGATCGACAAACTTGAAATTTCCTTCTTTTAAGCTACTCAGTACAGTGATTGATATTTGCTTTGTGCCTCTATCCGCAGGACAGACAGTGCAATCTCGCCTCGCCGTGTGCAGGCGGAGAAAGGCAACATTTCCGTAGTGCGTTGTTTTATGGTTGACTATTACTGCGAGCCACTGTATCAGAACTGAGATGAGATTAGCACCATTTGAGATTTCATTTTGGAGAAATGGTTTTGGCTGTGGTCAAGAATCTTCTTTATTAAAAAGAATGAATTGCTGAATAGGCTCTCATCTGTATCCTTTCTACTGCAGCTCTAGCCCGTCTTGCCGTTCTGCAGAAGAAATGCTGACATGTGACAGAGGAGAAATATAAAAATGTTTCAAGTTGGTTTCAGTCAAATGTGATTGAAATTTTATAAAAGATTTACACATTTTTTAAAATATGTAGTACTGACAGCAGTGGGAAATGAATTTCTGTTTACTCCGGAGAATAGCCGTCACTTTACGGCTGCTTTGAATTTTAAGACTTAGTAAACATAACAATAATGACTAGAGTATTATTAATATGCTTGCAAGGAGGAGCGTTGCACATTTGGAGAGAAACTAGTTAATGCTATTTTACTTTCTGTTTTTGGTAGCCTCTAAAGAAGGAAACATTGTTGGTAAGTTGGAACTGAATGTTTCTCTTTTTCATCCTTGTATGTAAGGTTACTTTCTACTTCGCGCAGGTCAAAGAATGTTTATAGCACAAACTGTTTTGTTCAGAATTCATCATTGAACCTCATGCTACTTACGTGTTTTCATTACGTTTATATGTTTTTTTCTCTATTGCTAGTACATACAATGAGAATGTTCTCATTTTCTGGTGCTAAATTACTAAGCTAACTCATTAGTATCTTAATTCTTGGAGAGCGTCCTCTGTCTATTTACTTATATCTATACGTCTGACCTATGGCTCTGTTATGGAAATTGGCTTGAGCATAGGCTTGTCATCATTCATGCCCCACTGTTAGATTATTTCTAGTGTACTATGTACTATAGTTTCTAAGTGATTCTTCTGAGGTAAGGCCTAGTCTTTGTGATACTCCTAAAATATGTGCTTGCAATGGAAGGGATTTGGTAGAAATCCTGTCATTTGTGTAGGTTTTTTTCTGAAGTTAAATCTGTATGTAACTTGGGACAGGTACATTAACCTGTTACCCGTAATAGCCTCCATTCATCAGTTAGATGTTTGTAACTCAGGGACTGCCTATGTATGCATACACCCTCACACAGATTTTAAAAAATACAGGTGGAATATAGTTAACATGAACAGAATCGACAGTTTTGGAAATCATTAGATGGAGGCTTTATTGGGAATATGTTCTTATCCCTTTCTGCTTGAAGAGGTGTTGAAATAATGCGAGCTGTTCTTCCTTATTCTGAAGGTCATGAACCCCAAGTATCGCATCGTCCCTCTAACCCAGCGGTTCTCAACCTTCCTAATGCTGTGGCCTTTTAATACAGTTTGGGATTCAATACAATTGGGAACCACTGCTTTAACCCATCAGTGTGGTTGGCAATGCTTTAGTGAGTTCCTCCATAGCCAGTTTGAAGGATAGACTTCTGGCATATACAGGTGCTCCCAAGGAGCTCTTGAGAAAAGTCACGTTACATGTGCTCTCAAGGAGCTCTTTTCTTGCTGTAAAAAGACAATTCAGATTACGTTGTGGTGTGGGATTTAATGGTGGAAGTTGCATACAGATGATGGAGAGGAGTTGATCATTGAGATAACAGGGAAAGGTGAGCAGAGTTTTCAGATTAGTGTTGGAAAGAGCACTCAAGAAGGAGGGTATAGTGTGTATACTGGCCAGGGAGTCATGGGGGAAAGTTGAATGTTCAGAGGATGGCAAAGGTGTGGGTGGATCTTAGGGATGTGGGAAGGCGGCAGCAGGGGGATTAATTAGCGTTTCATAGACTGGCATGTGAATGTTGCCTCAGAGCTGGGCAGCTGACAAGCTGGGACAGTGTGAGTGTTGCATCATGGAGGTGTCCAGCATACGGGGAAAAGGGGGGAAATGAGGAAATCTGGGTACTATTATTAATGCCACAGAAAGCCATTATAGTATTTTCAAGGGCTGACGTGACATCATATTGTTAAATTGGAAAGATCCATCTGAATTCAGTACGGAAAGGTGAGTGATGGATTGGGTGGTGCATGGAGCAGCATCTGTACGCTGTCTAAACATTTAGGTAGTTCCCTGACCTATTGATACTGGATTTTTGATACTGGATTTCCAGGCTCTTGGTCTTGGCAGTTCCAAGAATGAAGCGACAGACCACAGGATCAGCCAGCAGTAGGTTAGGTTTTATTCAACAGGTGTTACAGCTCTCACAAAGATCCAAATCTTACAGAGCACGGTCAGCAGTAAGGTAGGTTTTATGCAAGTGTCACAGCTCTTACAAAGAGCCAAACATCCTTGCAGAGCAGCAGGATATAAGTGTTACAGCTCTTGCTCTTCTGTGTTCTTGTTCTCTCTCTCTCTCTTTCTTTCTTGAAGGTCTGTGGTGGTCTGCACTTGGGCTCACTGCTCAGGGGCTTATATAGAGGTAGTTGTCCAATGAGCTTTTGGGTCCTAAAAATAGACCAATCAGGAGCAGGTTTTGAAAATGGACCAATCAGGGATGCACTGGAGGAATCGCCAGTGTCTTCCCCTGCTGGAGGCTGGTTCCTTTGGCTACTAGAGCCTCAGTTGGGGGAGGGAAGCTTCCCTGCCCCGCCTCCCACTTTCCTATGCTCCAGCCTGCTGGTTCCTCTGCCAGCTGCAGCCACCAATACCACCAAGATGGAAGTGGCAGGTTCTCCAGCCTGGCTTGGCTGAGCTGGCTGGGGTGCCACCTGTCCGGTATCACTATGATTACTTACGTCCTATTTTGGCTCACATTAATAGTGTGGGATAACAGTAAACTGAGTACGAAAGTGCATTTGCATTTTATATATAAAATATTTATATCTGTTTAATTTATTTCATATTTAAATCCAGTATGCAAAGGGATTAACTGGTAATTTGGAGCTTAAATTAGAGAACCAAGAAAATAAGCAAACAACAAAGGTTATTATGAAGATAATGGAAAAAAAAGCATCTCACAAGGTAATTAGGTGTTTTTATATTGTAGTATGAGAAGAATTATCTCTTGTGGGCTGTAGATTTTTAAATGGACAATTTCAATTGAAAGTGAAAAAAGCCACTTTTAAACATTTTTATTGTTGTTATTATTATTATTATTTGCGTTTTAAAATATTTGGATGTCAGAGGTTTACATGGCAGATATCGAATACTCATCTGTTACCCAATATAATTTCTGGCTTCATTCCATGTTTCTCTCCTATGACTGAGGTGCATTCCTTTGCTGATAACATTTGCTGTTCTTAGACTTTAATGAAGGGAAACTAATGTTTGACATTTCAAGTAGTAGCCACTGATATTGTAGTGGATTTCTTTTTCTTTTTTAATTCCATAGGAACAAATTTTCTTTCCTTTTCTCTTTCTTTCTTTCTCTCTTTCTCTCTCTCTCTCTCTCTTTCTCTCTCTGTCTTTCTCTCTCTCTTTCTTTCTCTCTCTCTCTCTCTCTCTCTCTTTCTCTCCCTCTCTCTTTCTTTTGTTTGTTTCACTCTGTTGCCCAGGCTAGAATGCCCTGGCATCAGCCTAGCTCACAGCAACCTCAAACTCCTGAGCTCAAGAATCCTCTAGCCTCTGGAATAGCTGGGACTACAGGCACTTGCCTATGACTGGTTTTTTCTATTTTTTTGTAGAGAGAGAGTCTTGCTCTTGTTCAGCCTGGTTTCAAACTCCTGAGCTCAAGCAATCTGCCTTCCTCAGCCTCCCAGAGTGCTAGGATTACAGGCACGAGCCACCACACCTTGCCACATTTCCTCTCCTAACAGTAAAATCTCTCCCACTGTTTGTGGTCTTGTTGGATGATGAGACCTGAGCCCACCCTTCTTCCAGGCAATAGACCAGGAGATATCAGCTATTTTTTGGTTGCAGCCGTCATTGTTGTTTTTGGCAGGCCCAGGCTGGATTTGAACCCACCACCTTAGGTGTATGTGGCTGGCGCCTTTGCCAATTGAACCACAGGCGCCAAGCCTAGTTCTCTCTTCTATCCCATGAGCTCCCCACATCCTTTTTACAGAGTCCCCTTTTGCTTAGATTCCCAGAGTTGGTTATTCTTGCTCATAGCCAAGGAATCCTGCAGAGAAATGGAAATGCTTACAGTTAACCCCATTAAACCCCTGTTAGGAACTTCACAGCAAAGACACGCAGGTTCCCTTTTCAAGGTGTGTCAATGTTGAGCTTGAGGCCTGTGGAGGAGTGTGGAAAATCGATCCCCTTGAAGAGCTTATGGAATTTTTCTTAGTTCACAGAAAGTAAATATTCTCACTCATTGTTATTCAGAATGGGGGAAAGATAGCTGGAATTTTGGGGTGTAAATCTCTCTACCTCTCCTGGCTTTCTGGACTTGGTATAGGATTTTCTTCAAAAGGAGTTCTAGCATCTCGTGTGACCACAGCTTCCATGTTGCTCCTTTAAAAGCTTGTGCCTTCTCTCAGTAGTTCACTCACCCTGTACCTTTTAATGTTTCATCAGATCACACCTGAAAGTCCCCTTTGTGGTCTAGCTAATACTTAGTCTTCCCTGCAAATGTGTTTTCTGCAGTCTCTGTTATCACAGAACTGAGTGAGCATTTTGTGTGCCTGGCCTGCAAACTTGTCATTAACTCTGGGAATCGTTAAATCTTGGTATTTACACAATAAGACTTAAGTGTTTCTCTAGGGTGTCTTATAATAACCTGAGAATATAATATAAGTTTCTGAATTTCACTTGGGCTAGACAGTCATAGTTGGGTTGGACCTCAGTTCTAATGCTCTTCAAATATTCTTTTTTTTTTTTTTTTTTTTGCAGTTTTTGGCCACCAAAACCCCACCACCTCTGGAATATGGGGCTGGTGCCTTACTCTTTTGAGCCACAGGCACCGCCCATCTCTTCAAATATTCTTTCCTACCTAGTCATCACCATTACACTCTTTTTTAAAAAAAATTAAATGATAACTATGTACATTAATGCAATTCTGGGGTACAGTGTGGTGTTTTCATATTTTTCATCAACTGGTTAACATAGCCTTCATGTCATTTTCTTAGTTATTGTGTTAAGACAATCGTATTCTACTCTTAGAAAGATTCACTTGTACCCTTGTAAGATAAACCATAGAAGTGATCCCTCCAATCTCCCTCCCTCCACCCATTCCCTTCTCCCTTCTCCCTCCGCCCTCCCCTATACTTAGGCTGTTATAACACCATTACACTCTTACTGAACCTCTGTTAGAAGCAAGGCATCGCAGGAGGCCTTTCCTTCCCCGCTCTCAACTTGGAAGTGGAGGAGGAGGGACATGTTTATTGGACTGAATATAAAGTCTCTGGGGCAACTGCTACAAAATATGATCCTCAGAAACACCGGGGAACTTTAAAAGAAAATAAAGATATACAAGCACCACTCCAGATGTACTGAATCTGAGTCACTGAGGATGAGCTTCAGGAAACTATATTTTATAGACTAAGCTCTTCTGGGTCAGCCAGGTTTGGGAACTAGAGCATGTTTTGTGGGACACTAATTCTTCTATATATAAACAGTATTTCCTTTAAGAAAAATGAGCTTAGGAAATTCTGTATTTTAAACAAATTCTCTTAACACTAGGATTTTTCAGTATCTTTATGTCTGCTGTAAAATGCATGTTTCTAAAACTTACCCGACTCTGGAACAACCTCCCTCCAGCGTCCCCCCTGCAACGTCCGACTCAGCACAAGGACTGTCTACTAAATATCTAATGTTGTGTTTCTCAGCCTGGGCGGCCTATTAGACTCATTTAACTTAGGTGGTCTGGGGTGGGGTGGGTCCTGGTAATAGAGTATTTTAACGCATCTCAGGCTATTTTTTTTTATTAAGTCATTTGTACATAGATCGTAAATACATTTATGCCATTATGGGATTCAATATGTTGATTATTTGTACAATTGGAGCGCTTACATCCTACTAATCAACATAACCTTCACCTCATTCACCTCACCTCATTTACAGCATTAAGACATTTGTGTTCTACACCTGATAGATCCAACTTGTACTTGCAATATGCTCCATAGGTGTGGTCCCCCTACTAACCCTCCCTCTATCTCCACTCCCCCTCCCTTCCCCTCTCCCTCCCCTTCCCTCTCTCATCCTAGGCTATAGTTGTGTTTCATTTTTCATATGCAAGTGTGAGTGATTATGAATTGGGTTCAGAGTGGTACTGAGTACATTGGATATTTTTTTATTGGGCGCAGCAGAATTTAAGGCTGTACATAGGAATATTCCTTGGAATCATTTTGGGAAATTTAGTCTAAATGTCTTCCCTATCACCCAGCTTTTTACTGTTTCACATCTATCTGATGGTTTTACTCAGTTTATTTATGTATCATATTTTTTAGAATATGTTTTCAAATATCTTTCTTTTTGTTTATGATAAAAACTTCTTAGGAAGAAATGCCCCCCCGTAAGAGACACTCCTTAAGGAAAAAAAATGTACATGGGTTGTCTAAGGGAATTTTAATTATAATGAGTAAACATTACATTGAACTCTTAAGAGAGCACCAGGTAGGCTCGGCGCCTGTGGCTCAATCGGCTAAGGCGCCAGCCACATACACCTAAGGTGGCGGGTTCGAATCCCCAGCCCGGGCCCGCCAAACAACAATGATGGCTGCAACCAAAAAATGGCCAGGCGTCGTGGCGGGCGCCTGTGGTCCCAGCTACTTGGGAGGCGGAGGCAGGAGACTTGCTTGAGCCCAGGAGTTGGAGGTTGCTATGAGCTGTGATGCCATGGCACTCTACCCAGGGGGATAGCTTGAGGCTCGGTCTCAA